>JABFOX010001666.1:0-12560 GCA_022817665.1 Axea sp. ZL-2020
AACTCTTGAATTTATCATTTGCATAATTCTTTGGAATTGCGTTTACTAACTAAAATTTCATAAAAGTTAATTTACCTTATTAAGCGAGTTATATTAATAAGGTTTTATCTTTCGTAGAAAATTTTAATATTGCATAATTTATGCTACGAAAACGTTTCATGAAATGTTACATCACAAAAATACAAAAGTAAATTACTGTAAAGGTAATGCCTGAGATACTGTGCTTTTTTTGTCCTTGCTTTCATAAGTTTTTTAAATCTTGTTTATTGCGATAAGTAATAATTGTGCAATTTCATAATACTAAAATTGATATTAATATTAAATAAGAAAATTAATTTGATAAATCATATAAGTTAAACAATGAAGATGTTAATTACACAAAATTGGCGTTATGTATTCTTAAATAATATTACCTTATTTTAGATAATAAATTGTAAACTATTTTTATGATTAAAGGTATATCAGTATAACAAATGTTACTGTCAAATAAAATATAAGTAAATATAATAACCATTTCAATTCTTGAAATAACGATTCGAAAAATGAGTAATCGAAAAATCTTGTAATTGAAAAAGCTTTCTTTCATTTAGAGAATTAGTTGCTGAACATTTTTCTCTACTAAAAAAAAGTATTAAACATTTTTAAAATTATACAAATATCTCTGGAATATTGCTTGTAAGTGCATTTATGTTTTATTTTTGTAATTTTGTACGTATTTTTGTATTTTTAGAAGGAACTTTATGAAATAAAGAAGTAATATTAAAGTTATCGTAACGAAAATGACGGATTTTAATATTTGAAATAGATTTATACTACATATTATTATAAAATAAAATGTATTGTATTTAGTTCTATGCTGGTTTTATTTTATCTAGACATTTTTTTGTCTTTTGAAAATACTGAAAAGTTTATTTTTCAGTAAATTTGTAAAATTCATATTTTTGTACTGTATTTCAATTCTAAAATAACTTGTATATTAATTAACATTAATGTTGGAATATAAGTAAACTACTAAATTGCTACATGTAATAATTTATTTAATCGTAAAATAAAAATTTCGAAATTTCGTAATGTTTGTTTAACAACTGAAAATAACGAAAATTAATTATCTAAATTATATGACGTGCACAGAAATATAAAAGATATGAATAGTCACAAGAGATTGGCATGTTATTTGTGCATATTATAAATCTACTTCTTGATTAAAGAATACTGTGAAACAATCCTTAAATAAAAATTACAAACTATGCATAATAATTGAATATGAAATAAATTCAAAGATACGAATCGTCTCCGTAAATTAGATTATTTATACAATTTGGATTTTAAACAAATAATTATTTTACACAAGTTTGTTAATTAATATAATAATAACAATAAACTCGTTATCACGCTGTTATAAAATTATATTAAAATAAGCTTATAACTAATTTACCGAGTAATATTTTATGTTACTAATACATATAGGAAAAAATTACAGTACTTTTAATTCAAAATTCAATAAATTTGTTCAACGTATGTGACCTGCGTACAGTTAAACAATGCATACTGTAATTAAAGTATATTCATGAAGAATTTCACAAAACTAATAAAACCGTTTTATAAAAACATTGTTCGAAAATGGATTTTTTAAAACTGATTTTTCTTTTAGTTGAATAGTAATTAGTGTACTGAGTATGAAGTACGTAACGTGATCGAAAAGTACTTCGAAGATTCATATAGTAACTATCAAGTCAATCAAAACTGCCATAGAGCGAGCGGATTAGTGTCACGAAGAAATTAGATAAACGGTTCTGCAAAAGATATGTTTAATTCTGCATGACTGGAAACATTCGACGTGCGTTATCTTGACGGATAAGTCGAAGAAGTATTGGCAGTTCGCAAGCATATCACGTCCAAGTTTTATCACAACCGCAGCGAATCCAAAGTCGTCCAGAATACGTGTATATGAACTTGCGGCGGTCCGTGACCTCGTGTACTTCCGGTTGCAAGATTGCTGCAAAGGCCTTGACGTGACCGGCGAGTCGAACGGCTTTCCGTTATCCGTGAACTGCGAAGCATCCGACTTGACTGCTGCTACAGACGTTGTTGTTTTTCGCATACAATTTTCACAGTGAAATACATATGTTTAGGTAGAAAAATTTATGTTGGATCTGAACCAAAAATATTCTTTTGATTTGGTCTCGGAGTTCAGTTAGACCGAACTTGCAAAATGTTTAACATAATCCGCATAACTGTTCTTTTACTCAATAGATTTTATCTGTACCAAATGTAACATTAAATTTAGAGACGTTTATTAACTATTATTTGATAATAACAATATTAGTAGTGGTATTGTTTCATCATTGACAATTAAAATATTTTCTTTTAGTGTGTTGATTATATTATATTATTTAGTAACATAACCGTTCGCATGTCTTTGCAAATGCTCGTAGCAGTGCTGATAGAAAGTTTGCAGTAGGATTAACGTTATCTTGGAATATAGATCGTTACTTAAAACTTGTAATTGTAATTCATAATAAATATTGCTTATTATAAATGTTATACACTAACAAAATGTACGATGTTTCAAAGTACCTATTTAATACGGTATCAACATTTCTTTGAAAAGTTTAAAACCTAAAATTACAAATAACTGAAATAAGCGTAGGTACGAAATGACTACATTTTTTTAGTAAATAATATTTAATTTGTTAGTTAATGTGCTAAAATTAATTATGTCTTTTGCACTTTTTACAAAATCTAAATTCCAGCAAAAGCGTTTCAGTGAATTATGTGCATTATGTAACAAAAAATATATTTTATCTAAAGTTTATTTCATTTAAATTTCAAATTTATTTAAAAAGAAATAAAATTCTTGTGAAAATAAATTACTGCAAAATGTAAGAATGTTTCGAAATTGGAACATAGAAAGTTTGCTAAGCTTATACACATGTCTAAATTTCTACAAAGTTTTATAATAATTTGTAAGCGTAAAGGAGTAGATGTATACTTTAATTAAAAGATTGTTAGGGTTATCTACAATGAAACTGGAAATCAAAAATTAATCAGTGATGATTTTGTAATTGGAATTTGATTTTCACTTCGTTACTGTGTTGTTCACAGGGCTGCTATAAGGCTTTATTTCAAATATAAGGAAAATAAAAAAACATTGCATTTACGTAAATTTAGACAAAAAGGGTCATATCAAGGTGCTTTTCGATGAGCTACCAATCACATCTTGATCCATATTGGATTTCTTGATTAGATAACTACACTGATAAATAATTAATATACAAACAAACGGCTATATGTTTGCTATATTTTATACATCAAGTATATGTCTGGCGCTTAGACGTCAGACGCTTTTTTTATCAAAATGTTTTATTAGAGTCAAACAATTAAGTCAACTTAATTAACATAATATTAATATATTAATTAAATGACAAATAACATCAAGAATATTGTTCAGGTCTTGTACAAATTTTTTTCTAAGTTTAACCATTAGAATATTACGTTTATATTATTTAAGACAATTTGAGTTTATAATATAATTTTGTAGTTTTTTTATCCTCAGTAGAAATTAATTTTAAAAGAAGTCTCAAAAAAGTTAGTGAAAATGCTTTAAATTCGGACGTTTCAAACTTCTAAAGGAAACTTTTGTAGGCAAGTGTCCGTCTAGAAATGATATTCCTATTTTTTAGATGCATACATTTTATTACCTTAACTTTTATACAAACAAGGCTTGAGTGTAAACAATTACATCTAATTTTTAATTCCGAACCTTTTATCCTTTTAACTTTTATACGATGAAAAATAGAAAATTAAAAATCATAAGCGTCGGTTTTAAATGCAAAAGTTTTGTACTCTTAATTTCTGCACAATAATAAATTGGACGCTACAAATTACTCAGCTAGTATTGTAACTTCTACAATGGTAACATTTACACGAACATGTATTATATACAACGAGTACGAGGTTCTACTGCCTCTACTCTTCTTCTATATCTGAACGAAAATTCAATCACGATGAAAATTTTGCTTTCTGAAAACTGTGATACAAATACTGTAGTGATGTCGAAAAATAATGTGTTGTTATTATATGAATTAAGAAAATAAAAATTATATAGAATTCTATTTAAAAATGTCATTATAAATATATGTAATACATTTTTAATAATCAATATATAGTATAAAAAAGTTATATTTTATTAATTTTAAATGTAAAACTTATTATTTGATTAATTAAGTAATATATTTACTATTTATTGATTTATGTGTCATATTTATTTAATTTTAGTAAAATATTGTGCAATAAATTATTGAGACTCAATATACTTTGCTACAGTATTCATGCCAGAAATCGTACGAATTGAATATTTCGTTTAGATCGTATTTTCATTTGAACGCAGCTTGATGGTAACAGCAGCTGCATAGCTAACAACTACATGGCGTAGTGGACGCAGTAGAAGCTCAGGAGCAGCGATTTTGCGTACTCGTTTTGGTATTTCTGTACTCAGTTTTTAGTTTAGCAAATATAAAAAAGGTAGAATTTATTTATATAATAATCAAGTATACCATTTTTGATAGGTAACTGTTAATTGTGTAACAGTTAACGAAAATTATACGGTTAAGCTTTGCTTTGTGTAAAATTGTTGTATAGTACTAATTTTTAACTATTTTACAACCTTTAACTATATAAACTAACTTGTTGAATAAAGATATAATTTGATGTTTTTGAACCAGACTGTATGTCAAACATGTATTATTTACGAAAATAAACATTATCTCTGCATTCGTCGAGTGAGTTTGGTTAAGTAACAGTGTTTGAATCGAATAGTTGTGAAATTCAAAATGTAACACAAACTTATATTTTTTAATGAAAAATGAAAAAATGTAAAAATGTAAAAAAGATCTAAAATATCCAGATCATTACACCCAAAAATTTATCGTAAAAAGTTTTAATCTTTTTTAAGCTTCGTTTAAATTGAACCTGATCTTACTGAAATATTAATGAAGAACGTCAGTGTTTATTTATTTAAAATCATGTTAATGCAATTATGTCTTATTATATCTATTACATAAACACATCTATTTTTCATATTTTTTATACTTTTTTAAATACAGTTTGATTGCAATTTCAATTATTTATTCAAATATTTTAATAAAATCCAACTATTTGAAGAAAACTAATCATTTGGTATTTATTATCAAATTACTCTTAACTGCCCCGTTTATTTGGTTCTTGTAAGTTCTCTAATACTTGAGTAAAATTAAGAAAATGGTTATTCGAAGGTATTTTTTGATGAATAATATCATATGATATAAAAATAGTAGAAGTACATGAATATAATTTATCACTTAAATTTACTCAAAAAATGTTTACAATTATTTTATTTGTAGTAAAATAGTATTTAATCTAATGTTGATGTACATATTTTATGTTTAAAATAAAATAATACTGAATGCTAATTCTGTTGAAAGTTTAGAAATAGTTTAGAACAAAATTTGATCAAAACATGGGAAATAATTTTTCAAAAGTCAGAATGTTAATTCATGTCATTTTAATATTTAAATTGTTGATGGTAGACAGGTGTTTCATTTTCTTCAATTATCCTAATTAAGAAAAATTTATTTTGTTCTGTATTTAACTATATATATTCTGGATTAAATACAAAGTTGTTTAAAACAGTGATCATATTTAGAGTTAAATGTGTTGATAGACAACACAATTTCCTTAACTGAAAATCGACCCATTGTTTCTTAGAGTAACGTTCTACAAATTATTCCACTTGACCATCTTGGCTTGAAATATATCATGATTAAAATAGTTTCTTATAGTTGAACGTTACTAGTTCAAAAGAGAATGATTCTGTGTTGAGTTGAAAATAATTTTTGTCTGGCAATTAGTTTGACAAAATCTGAACAACGGTATACCAGTAGCAAGCCACGCCGTGTGCATTTGCAATTTGTTAATTAGTTTAGCATGAATATGAGTTGCACACAAAATCTAAACACTTCTGACTGTTTTATTATTCATCTGCCATATCGCTGTTAAATTATGCGGCAGATTATTGTCGTATTATTTTCATATTACTTTTTTTCACATAGCTTATTTTATAAAACACAAAATTTTGTAGTTGCAGAATAAACTGTATACAAAGCAATTTTTATATAATAGTCATTTCGGCTGATTATTTTTTTAACTTTTTTCAAAAGAGGAAAATTTTACTAAAAATATAACAATATATTTCGGTCTGACGAAAGCAAATATCAATGAAACTTTATAAATCTTATATGCCCGATTATTGTTCTCGAATCAGAGAAACAATTATCTTGTTTTTTGATTCTTTTTTATAGTAGAACCATCTTAATACATTTTAAACAATTTTTTCTCTTTTCAAATGTATTAAAAATATAATTGACGAAGTATTTTATTTTAATTAATAAATTTTCATGTTTCATGTATTGAATTAATATAAAAAAAATATAAAAATTTAATTCAGTGGGTTTTAACTTTAAATAACTGTGTTTTTGAACGCATAAACAGTGTTAAAAATATATTTTATAAAATGATATGAATCATTTTGTTCATAATTTATGATACTGAGAAAACTATATTATAAGGAACAATATGTATCGTTTTCCAAAATATTTTTATAATTTTTGTATCCCGTACAGAAAAAATTAATCTATAAAAAGTATGGGAAAAGTTTTGAAAACAGTCTGAAAAATAGTTTGGACCAGTCTAAAAAGTTTTGAATAAAGTACAGAATAAGTAAAGAAGTGAGTCTAGGAACTAATCCGGATCTGCAATATTACCCAGACTATTTGCCAGATTCTTTCACAAATTATTGTCAGACCATTTATCGACTTTTTAGCTAGACTTTTCCTCAGATTCTTGTAACATTATTAAAATCATATATAAAAAAATCAGTCTGGAAAATAATCTGTTTTATTCACATTTAAACTATTATTTAAAAGCAAACGTACTATTTATTAAGTATTTGTTAAATATTAAAACAAAACATGACATTTAAGATTTGAACTAACGTTTATTAATCTATTAGTTTTTAACTTCATCCTCTCAGCAATATTGGCTTTTTTATATCACTATTAAATACTTTTTTTGATAACACCGTAGCTATGATTATTTAGAAACTTATTCAACTCTGATATACAAAATAAAATATAGTCAAGCGATTAAAGTTTTAAGTTTGTTAATCTGGAAATGCTAGATCAAATCTGAAAACCTGAAAGTTGTTTATAATTAACCATATGCTGTAAAATTCTTGTAAAATACTACGGTAAAAGTATGCACGCAACTGATATCTATATTATTTGTCAGACCGATTTTTTTTATAATATATCAAGTGAATGGTTTAGTAACAGTCTGCGGAAAAGTCTGACAAAAGAGTCTGAAAACAGTTTGGGTATAGTCTGAGAAAAAAGTACTAGTTTGCGGACTCGTTGCCGTAGTCATGTCATACGTTATTCCAGATTATTTTTTAGGCTTTTCTGAGACATTTTGTAGAATAATTTTTTCAAACTGGATCATACCATATTTTAGTTAATGAGATAAACATAACTTTATTTTGAATACCACACACAGTGTTTTGTTCAATAAAATTATTATTATTACATTGTAATATTAAACATTATAATGCATGCATTTTGTTTACACTAAGAGAAATGTACACCTATTATTTCAACAAAATATTTCGTTTTATAACAAAAGGAAAATCATTTAGAAGATAATAATTTTGGTTTAAAAGTAGAGATCATTGGTTACGGTTATATATTTTGACGTTAGGAATGTTGCGTATGATTATCGTTTAATTTTGAAGGTATTTTATTAATTTAAAGTATTATAACTGTCGAAATATGCAAAAAATAATGCCACAGGTATATGTATTCAAGCTGATTTTTATCACAACGTTAAAATGAATATGTTTACGAAAAATAAAAGCGTATTGAAAGAAATTTAATTGTACAAATACGAGTTCTTTTTTAAGCCTGTGGATTAATATAATATAATTTGTTACAAATATATGTTCTTGAGCGAAGTTTAAAACGAGCTTAATATTTTAAGACATTTTAGTTGCATTATGGAAGCTATCGATTCATGCTTTTAATTTAGAATTCTATTAAAATAAAAATTCGACTTGATAATTATTTTTATTTCAAATATTCCACTAATGTCTACAAGGTAAAAAGTCAGGGTTGGACTAAAATAATCCCGGTATCAGTTTGTAAAAATATCTCATAGGAAGTTAAGATTAAGATGCAAGTCAGAATGTATTGCAATGTTACCAAACTGATATACTTACGGTAAAAATCTGGTAACAGAGTCTGACAAAAGTTATAATCGTAATACATATTAATTTCATAATACTGCATTGATTTGCGATACATGATACTTAAATAAGTTTAGATTTACTTGTTACGCAGAAAGCTTTGTTAAGTTGCATGTTACGTATTGCGCCTTACAAGTCAGTATGTTATGAAATCAAGTTTAATTAAAAAATCCCAACAAACTCTTATTACAGCATTTTATCATGATCATTATTTTCGAATTATTGCATTATGTTTCATAAGCCCTCGTAACTACTGATCACAATTTCATATTTTTTTGAGGAAAACTTTTTGTGACCGACACTTCACGAAAGAAATATAAAAAATAAATTAACAATACTTGGATTTATTTATTATACAAAATATTATAACATTTCCGTACTTCATCTGTGAAAATATAATTCCGTCTTCTGGTTTCTCCCTCTTTCGTTTACTCCACTAATTATTACGTATAGAAATAAGTTATACTTAACTATACTCCGATTTTGAGTACACCAATACACATTGTTTAACGTAAAGCAAAATATTCCGATAACTAAAATGGAAAGAGTTGTCTTCTTAGAAAGATTTTACGAGAACGATAAGATAGTGCTAAGTTGATATCTTCGTAGATAAGATTGGATAATGAATTATTAACGAAATAAATGTTTCTTTCTAGGTGGAAAAGATCTTTGTGATGCTTCAATGATGTGATCCGTCCATGTACTATGCAACTGGTAATCACTGCAACAACTCGAGAGCAAAATTTTCGAATGGCCGTGTTCATTTTAGAAGTTACAAAGGGCACGGATTGGCATTTGTTTGTGTCATCTTTGGAAAAGTTTGTTCGACGAATCTAGCGTACGGATTGTAAACATTGAATCTTTAACGCACATCCGTCGCTAAGATGTTTCCATCAAGATTTGTAGTTTCGTGGGTGAATTTCCCGCCGAAATTGATAGGGTAGGGCACTAGGAAGAACGACGGTTTAAAGGACTCGAGGGAAAAACGGCAGCAGCAGCAGCAGCAACAACAACAGCAACAACAAGAACAGAAACAAACAGAAGCAAAGAACTAGAATTTCAATATCTTAAAGAAGACGGAATGATCGGATCGACGGACTAGAAGGAAACAGCACTTTCAAGAGTAACGACAAGATTCCTCGAGATTGATTGGTTTCGCAATAGCCGTCCAATGCTGTCCGTCCGATCGCGTTCTCCTCCTCGGGCTAAGCTGTACACTTGATTTCTCCTGAAAACAAATGTTGCCCCTCTCTTTCAACACCGCGACTCGTTAGTGTCGGTGTAGAGCACGTGCTATTTATTGTTATCACGTTAGTCATTATCCCCGGAATTCCCGGCAGCCGCTGCAATAAGCTACGTAGCGATTAATGTGCGTGTGTTGTACCGGGGATTTTATGCGATAATCTATGGATGTACGTCGTAGCGACTCCCCCCGTCGCACAGTGGTGATAAACGCGCCGCGCGTGTTGTTGCAGACGCTATTTAACGAGTAACACTGCGCGAGTCGACGTGTGACAGTGTGTCTGACTGTGTGACGGTGATTGTGGTGTGGGTGACGCGACGATATGTGCACCAAGTGGATTTTAACGCTCTGCGTCCTTGTGCTTACTAGCTGCGACATTATCAAGGCCTACCACACGAACCAATGGGCCCTGCATATTCAAGGAGGTCCGGAACGGGCCAAACTCGTCGCATTGGAACATGGATTCAGATATTTAGATAAGGTAATTCAAATCCTTCATTTCATTTTATTACGAAATTACGTATTGTGAATTTTCAAATGCACTTTCTTCGATAAACTCATACGTGTGTTATTTCACCGCTATTGATTCATCAAAGGGGGAAAATTCATTTTAATTACATAGGCGTTTGTATTGAAATAACAAGTATTTTTTCACGCATTTAAATTGCGTAATTCAGCTTCATTTTAATGTTTGAAGTTTTCCTTAATTACTGTACACTGTTTTCAGTGTATTGTATAATGGTTGAAAAATATTTTTTTTTTTGTTTTTTTTTGTTTTTTTTGTTTTTTTTTTTTTAACACGTATAAAGAATTTGTACAAAGTACGTGTTACACACCTGAAGGTAACATTTTTATTCATTATTCAGACCATTTGAAAGAAAAACATTTTAATTTCATCAAGTACTCTGAAATGTATCATCGGAAGAGATGCATTGAAGTGTGTGTAAACAGAAGCAATTTTCAACGTGTCGTATCTCTATAAACAGTATTATTAGAATTAAGATACCGAATTTGTAGGTCGCACGATATAAACAATCAAAGCTTGTTCCATTAAATGAATATTCGTTCGTAGCATGGAATTGGAAAACTTCAAATCCATGCATTTTACGCTACGTAAATATTAAAACTTTAAATAGATGTTAAAACTTTTATCGAAACAGTACATAACACAAATAAAATCAGTATTTTAACATTAAGCTAAACTATTTGAAATATTAAATTTAACATCAAGTATCAAAATTTATATAAATAATTGTACGATTCATTCGTAATATAATATGCGTTAATGGTTCCAGTTTTATAAATATAAAAAAACTGAATATATCGTGATAATTATATCGAGTTAATTTAATACGAAGATGTAATTTAGTGCAAAAAACGAGTGCAAAGATCGTATCATTTGAACACGCAAATTATTAAAATATTGATGATTGATGGTATTAGAAAAAAATTTTTATGAAATTTGTACATTAGAAATATGCACGTGGTGCTATCAGTGTATAATGATATTTACCGTAGTTTTTAAGAAATATAATGAAACGTTGTTTGAAACAAATTAAGATTTATGAATTATAAATTATTAAAAAGTTATTAACAATAGTAGTAAATAATTAAAATACGTAAAATTAGTTAAAAAAAAAAAAATTAATGTGTATATTTAATCATTAGCAACAGAATTAATTTAATTATAATTAGATATAATAAGCAGAATCATTAATAATTAGATTTTTAAATGAGTTTCTGTTTCAATAAATTGAAGCGGAATTTGTTATGTTTACAATTTGAATTAGAATGCTTTCGAGCATAATTAGATACAAAATTATTTTTTCCAGGAATTGAAAATGAAAATATTTAAGATATAAGAAGATAAACAAAAGGTATCGTAACAGTCATGATTTATAGCACTTTGATTGCTGTACTCTTTCTTGGATTGAGTTTCAGATTAAACGTTAAATTTGTATTTTCATCAAAAATGTTTGTGCTAAGAATCGAAATACTGCCTCTTGGATTAGGTGCATTCAACCGTTTGTATCGAGTCATCTTACTTTGCAAAAATTAGTCGATCGAAAAGATCAACCATGACCAGTCTTGGTCATGTTCTTGGGTTGATTTAGAAACTCAAATAAATTGACCTAATTTGCTTTTCAAAAAAAGGAAGTTATGATGTTTTTTTTTAATTTTTTGTTGAATGGATTTTAACTGTTCTTACGTAACGTATGTTTGTATGGTACTTATAATATTTCATCGTTAAATATCGTGATTCTTTCAATAAAAAGTAGGCATATATAGGCATTAACACATAGGTATTAATATAGGTATGTAAGTATTAATAAAGAATTAATAAACATGTATAGGCATTAATATTGTTTTCTGAAAGTTATACTTCGTAATATATATTACAAATAAAAATGGCTTAATGAAGAGCATTAGAGATCTTAAATTTGGGGAACAATAGTAGGATTTTTAAAAGAAAATGCAGTCTTTGGTTTAGTCCAAAAAGTTTGGTTCTTAATCCAATAAAGACCTTGACTATTATTCTTGTATAATTTTATAAAAAAGTCTGATACAAGTATGATTACAAAAACTCTGAGAAAAAGCTAAAATGAAAAATTATGACTATATTTTGTTTAAACATGATAAATTTTATTACCAATAATAGTACAATTTGGCGGAAATTATTCATCAAAATTTGTTCCACGAAGAAACAATATCTTGTAAAATAACAGAAATATTTAATTTTGTCACTAAAATAATTCACAAAATTTATTAAATTGGAGGCATAAAAGTGACCAAGATAAGAAATAAAAATTTTGTAGACTTTCTTTTAAACTTTTTTAGATTTTCTAACGCTTTCCCAAAATTTTATTTAGTTTTGCTTCTACAGCATTTGTAATATTTCACAGGAAAATGTCTTAGTTTTATTAACATTTGCATTGCCTTTATTTACAATTTTATTATACGAAGAAAAATGACGTTTGAATA
>JABFOX010001667.1:0-12558 GCA_022817665.1 Axea sp. ZL-2020
ATTTTGTTATTAGCAAAGTATAAATACTTTTATATTATTAATTAAAATACGTTTAAATATGTATATTATTAAAAAATATATTTTGTTAATTTAATGAATAAAAGTTAATTTTTACAAAAATTGTAAACGTGTAACATTTTATTTTATTACATGAAATTAAATATAATTACTATTATTTATTTAATTGTATGATTCCGTTTAAACTTAGTGAACATTTTATTATTTAGAATATACTAACATTATGTATTTTTATACACTAAATTATTAATGAATAGGATTAAAAGATCGATTAAGTAATATTATTGCTGATTATAATAATAAATAATGCTTACATGATCTAAAATATAATTTCGTCTCCTAGTGTATGCTTTTTCTAATAATATGTTAAGTGCTCTTGTACACATTGACAATAACGTATCCCATCGACCTTTGTAATTGGTTTTCCGTGGTAACCCCATGACCTAAAAATCATTATAATTAATACAACTATATGATTTTATATAAAATTTCAAAAATTCAACTACAAAATATTTAAAAAATATACCTTCATTTTATCTATCAAACTACTTGTGCTCAACATGTTATACATCTTCTCAGAATGTTTAGATGCATATTTTGTACACCAATATGTTTTTCCAGAGCCTGGCAAACCACACATCATAATTATTTCACATTCTGCTTTCGTGCTAGGCCTTTTCGGTCCAGCTACTCTATCTTTTATTTCTACTTCTCCAACTGGTACATAACCATCTAAAATACTTTCACTCCACCTTTCTTCTTGACCAAAATTACATGCAAATGTGCAATTTTTACTAAGAATATGAGGAAATAGTGCTTTATCTCCTAAATCTTTTTTTTCCACAGTAAAAGCTTTTCCTAAATCTTTACCATTAACTGCAAAAGTTAAATTTGCAACTTTCTCATCTGATAAATCTAAGTAACTAGTTACAATATCCCCTGTGTCAATTTTAACTCCATAATCTGAAAAATTGCACTCCACTGTTTTTTTCCCCGTTCCATCATAACCATAACTAAGTCTCTCTTCTCCAAGTTGCATTGATGTTCCAGTTACTGACCAACCAACTCGTAGGATATGTGGATTAGTTTCGTCTTGTATATCAATTGGGCATTTTTCGATTATTTTTGTTTCGTAATAGATTTTTCCTTTACTGAATCCGTAAGACGCTCTAGCTCCAGCCCAAATCAAACCAAATCCATCTTTATGCATAGGTGTTGCAGATGTGAAATCATTTTGATTAATTTGAAGATTTAAGTCAGAGTCATCTGAAATAACATTTATAATGGTTTATAAACTAGTTTTTATTTATAAAAAATAAAATGTATAATTCAATTTTTATTTTTTGCATTTATGTTTTCAACATTAATATGGATATACAATATATATGTATAACTGTATATTCATGAATTAAATAGAATTTTTAAGGAACATTAATATTAATAAATAGAAATTAAAACCTGTGCAAATCTTTTGAATTAACTTATACTTACACCAAGATAAAATAACATTTTCATCATTAAATTCAGGTTCATCATCTGGTTTCTGATGAGAAATAAATTCTTCTTGAGGACTTGGTGATCTTTTTCTTTTTCTGTCAATTTGCACAGTTACATCAGCTCGCTTTGCTTCATTTTCTTCTTTGGCTTCCTTCATATCTACATTCTATTAATATATATTTATTTTATAATTACATTTTTATTAAAGCTAATAACTAATTTGTCTTTCATGTATGTAAAAACAATAGTAGTAAATTTACAATAGATATTAAATGTATAAAGATAAACATCATAACATATTTAAATATCAATTTAACACAATAATTTAATTATAGAGATTAGATGAGCCTTATAGAGATGAGAAAGCAGTGTATATAGTTTTGAATAAATCTAATAAATTAACAAAAAAAGCTAAATTACTAAATAATTACCATTTATCTAAAAAAATATGTATGTGTGATAATATTTTATATAGTAATTTATTATTTTGCTTATTAATAACTTATAATTTCTTTTGAAATTATTTATTCATAATAATGATGCTCCAATAGAATATATAATTATTAAATCATTAATATTTAATAATGTAGTGAAAAAGGATTTGAGAGTTTATTAAAAATGTTAGATTTCAATGAATTCAATATAAAAAACAAACAAAAATTGAGTAATCATTTAATGCATAACTTAATTTTAAAAAATCTATTAAATATCTAAATAAATCAAAATTACAAAAGAAGTAAGGCTATGTTCATTTTGAGTTCAATTCTAGTTTCTATTTCAATTTAAGTAGTTAGTGTTACTGCTTAGATAGATTAATAAAATATGATTTGTCTGCATATTTTAAATATATATAACATTTTTTTTTTTGCAATAATAATTATATCAGTGTATTTTAAAATATTTGTGTGAAATAAAAACTATATTTACACAAATGTTTTCAGTATAAAAATAATACTTGTCTAAAAATATTTTAACAGTTTCATTTGTGAACAAGTACAATTCTATGTGTTCAATAAATGTACTTTTACATTGTTAAAATTTGTTTAACATTTTATTGGGATGGTTAAAAATGTTTTTGTTTGTTTTTAATTAATATGTTATATTTCTAAGTTTTTCTTTAATTTAAAATTTTAGAGTTTCCCTTCTAAAAATTTAAAATAATATTTTATACTGTATATGTTTTTATACATTTTTAATCAATGTAATATAAAGAGAAAAATCAAACACAGGTTATACACACCATTTTTGTGCCAAAACAATATACATATATACAATTTATTTATGAGTACACTTTTTATAAGTTATTAAAATTTTGTCAGCAAAACAAACAAAAAATAAATATTCAAATTTTTATTTTTTGTAACGTATAAACAATAAAATAAAAAGAAAATATAAACACACACTGCGAATATAACTGATATTACATGAACAGGAGATAAGAAGTTTTTCCTACTTAGGATTATTAAAGTTATATGACTATTTATGAAAATGTCTTTATTCACAGCAACAAACAGTTTATAATTAATTTCCACATTATATTAGACTTTTTTGGTATACTTAATTTAATAAAATATAATTATAGAAGCTTAAGAATATACAGGTGTTTTTGTTAATATTTAAAACAATTTGTTAAATAAAAATGTTAACATTTAAAATTTTAGAATTATTTTAATATTTCATATTGTTTCACGTATTAGTTATATAAAAACATGTAAAAGTTAGCATAAAATGTTAAAATATAAAATTTATTTTATATTGTTGTATTTGTATTGTTCAAGTTTATATATTATTATATTTTATAACCATTTACACATAATGTGTTTAATTGAATAAACATAATATGCATTTAAAATATCAAAATATTTAATAATACAATACTACACAGCTCTATACTTCTACCATGCTACACATTAAACATTTATAAGTAAGTGTGCAAAAAAGAACTCTTTTTACAAGTGAAGAAATTTTACTTTTCTGCTTAGTCATACGTTGTTACAATATTTATTTGCTTAGCTATTTTACAGTACAACTGTCCATAAGTTAATTAATGGCATGAGAAATTATTCATTTCTCACAAACTTTTTGGATAAACAAATAAGATTGAGAATTTTAGTTCAATTAAAAACTATGTAAAAAATAATTAAAATAAAATGATATTAAAGTTTTAGAATCTTACATAGGAAAACAATTTAAAAATAAATATACTTTCAACAAATTCATTAAAAAAATTTCAATTTGCAACAGTTTATGTATATATTATATTAATTTATAAATTGTAATAACTAACAGATTTAATTATATTACTATATTGTTATAATTTAAATTACAAGTTAAAGAAAAGTAAAGGCATATACGAAACAATAGTTTATTATAATAATATTACCTGGTTTTCAATTTTATTCCCTTTAATCAAATTGCCTTTGGCATTTTCAATAGCGGTATCTTGCTTCTCTACACCAATTTTTTCTTCTTCTGTATCCATCTTTTCCTCTGTAACTTGAGAATTATTCTCTTTCTTCTTTGGAGACAATTCTTGTCTCTTATCAATTAACTTCACTGCATCAATCTTTTCATCTGGTTTCACTGGGGACTTTGTAATTTCTGGTGGCTTCATTGAAACTTCTGGTTTTGGCGAGTTTGAAACTTTTGCAAGTTCTGCCAACTTCGGCACACAAGTAGTTTTCTGTTCATCCTGAATAAGCTTTGATTCTTCAGTAGGATTCGTAACTTCAGTTTGTTTTGAAATTTCTGTTGGTTTCAAAGGGGACTGCTGAGCATGACAAACGCTTACTATAGTTTTAGGACTACGTTCTGCTTCAACAACTTGCTTTTCTGCCTCTTTGGTTGGTGTTTTCAAGGGACTCTGTACAATTTGGGGTTTTGTTGGAGTCAGTGTTTTGACTGGACTTGTAGATTTTACAGGACTTTGTGACATAGGTTTTACTGAACTTTGCACAACTTTTACTGGACTTTCCAACACTTTTACTGGACTTTCCAACACTTTAATTGGACTTAGTTGAATTTTTACTGGACTTTCAGAAAATTTAACAGGGCTTGTTTGTGGCTTCATGGGAGATTCCTGTGGTTTAATAGGTGATTTTTCAATAGATTTAATAGGAGATGTTTGCGCAACCAGATTTTTTGGTTGCTGAGCTTTTGGTGAAGTTTCATCTAGTTTTTGTATTTTTTCAGGCGTTACTGGACTTGGAGTAGCAAGTTTTTCTTCAATTTTAGACTGTTTTAGTGGTGGTTCTTCATCATCACTGTTTTCATCTTTCATTCGTTCAGAAAGCTGTGATTTCATTGGAGTTTGTCTTGCTGTTGCAGCAGTAGTTCGCATGGTACTGCGAGTTGGAGTTTTTGGTGCAACAACAGCTGTTGCAACTGCTGCAGCATTCCTGGTGGATCTGCTTGGAGTTCGTGGAGATAGTTTTGCCAGCTCCGGTGTTTTCTCTTTTGCCCGTCGACTGCTCTTCCCAGTCTCTTCTTCTGAATCACTTGATTCATGTTCCTCCTTTTCTATATTTTCTAAAAAATAATACAAATTATGAAATATGTACTTTTATATTTTATAATTAATATTATATTTTTTAATAAAATATTTCATAGAAAACACTTAATATTTTTTAACTGTAATTTTAAAAAATTATGAATACAAACATTGAGAAATTACATCTTTTTTTTTAATTTTGTTACAATATTCAAAGATAACTGTAAAAAGATAAAATTAAACATATTTTTAAAATTACAAAAATTATTCAAAATTTAAAAATTATGCAGAAGTTGATTGCATAATTATAATTATTATACCACAATAAAATATATATTGTTTGCTTATGTTTAATGAAAATAAAATTAATATGTACTATAATGTAAATATTCTTATGTATTATCATTACTATTTATATTATTTTGTATATTTTAGTTGTAAATAAATGTATCAAACTGTATACACATACACATTATAAAGTGAAAATATATACTATTATTTTATATGATATAAATGTCTTTTAAAATTATAAACATTTGTATAAAATACAAATCAATGTAAAAAATTATATTTTTAATCCCTATGCATATCAAACATGTGATTATATGGTTACTAAAAATACCAAAAATATTTTGTGTGTGTGGTACAACAATATTTGTTTTTTGTTTTTTGTTTTTCTTGACAATATTTAAATGTTAATGCACAATCAATATGAAAATGTAATGAAATGAATCTATATTTACAATGTTAAATTTTTTAATTGGGATATTTTACTGCATAAAAGAAATGAATACATTAAATATATTGTGCTTATAACTGCTAATAAATATTGTATATTTATTTTAATTTTATAACCTTAAAATAATAAATATATAAATTAATTATAATTATTGTGTATTTTTTATGTTCAAATAAAACTCATAATTTTTAATAACATATACACACACACACAATAAACATAACAGAATACATGATTAATATATGTTGAATTATACAATCAGAATAATATATATATTAAATATGCATAAAATCTATTGAATATGTTATTAAAACAAAAGTTTAATTATGCAGGTATTTATTTTTATTTCATATTTAAAACTTGTTTTCGCTATATTTTAAATATTTCATAAGTTTGTACGGATGAAAATATATTTATTGTGAATATTAATTAAAAAAAAAATGACATTTGAAATATGTTTGGAATATAACCTTATTAGTTTGGAAATGTTAACTAATACACTGACTTCAGTCTCCTGAGGGTTAGTGCGACATAAAGCCATGTGTACTTTAATGCCACCCGTTATAACTGACTACTTCAAAACAGTATAGAGTGATGGTATGAGAAGCGGAAGCGGGAAAGCCAAATTGTTGATGAACAACACGCGACAAACGATCGATCGATCATCACTGGTTGAACATTAACAATCCACGTATGTTCTGAACGATAATAGATCAAAAAATAAAACTTACGATCTTCTGGTTCGTCCTCTAATGCTTGACGAAGCCGCTCGACGAGCACCGCCTTGTTACCTTTAGTATCAAGACCACGTTTTGAAAGCTCGGCGCGTAGTTCAACTACCTTCAGTTTGGCAGGATCCATTATTTGTGATAATTTACAAATCTGTCTGATCTACGTTCACTGTTTACTGTAGTTTAAGACTACAAAATGCCCATGCACGCGCCACTGACCCGCGCTGCAAATACAATATGGCGGTACGACCGCAAACAACGCGTTACGTATTATAAGAACTATCATTGGTTGACTTTATTCCACTTGAAACGTCCTCGTTGTGCAAGCCAATGGATTCTGGCGTTTCATCTTAACGTGCCTTTGCCATGATTGGTCTATTCTAGGCGGGATTTATTCTCATTGGCAGAAAAGCAAATGTGTTCAGTGCACTTTACGGTCTGATATCTGGTTGATTTCGATTACTAACCGTCATTTTAGGCACGATTTTTAAATTTTTTGAACAGCAATTTAAAATTCAAGATTCACAGAGAAAACCATGCCGCATTTCAATAGTTTATATTATTTTAAGAGAATTTGTTTCATTATTAACAAAATTTACTATCTATTAACAATGAAATTTATATTAACAATAATTATTTTAAAAAATGTATTCATTATTAAAATGCCATTTATCTGGAACACGTAACGTCATATATTTAAAAATGTCAGTTTTTTAATGTATAACATAACGTATCAATTACATTTCCTACAATGCATATTTTTACATATTTAAGTTTTTATTGTAAAAAATAATAGAAAATAACATTCTGTTTTGTAATATGCGCGATGGAAAAATTTATAACGTAATACGATCATAAAATATTAATAGATTATACTCAGTGTAATATTATATATCGAATATAACATTACTTTTGTTTTCATGAAGCTAAGTGACTTTTCTAAACCAATTTTATACCCTTAAAAGTATATTTTAACACGTAGTTTTTAATTCATAAGTTCAACTGCTAACTTCATAGCGATACAAAATAAACAACGATGTTACGTTGTAGCATTGTGGAAATTCGGCAGATGATTGAAATCTTGTTTTTAATAATCTGTTAAAATAGTTTAATAAAAATATAGCTATTACATTTTTACTTTGCATCATTCCTTATTTTCATTGATGAAATATAACCTCAAAACGTTGATTGTTTAATATAAAATTATAGTATTTTTGTAAAATTCATGAATTATGAATTTTAACAATTTTTATGGAATAACGTGTAAGTGAAATTTAAGTGTTAAACTAACTTTAATAAACAATCAAAATCACTGTAATATTATTTTAATTAAAATGTTCTGTTAGTAAACTATTGTTTAATTTAGTGTTAAATTGTTTTTTGTAAAAAAAAAATAAGCAGTAAATTGCAATGAAGATTATACTTTGGTGATAAATATAATTTCCTCTTGAATAATGAATCGTCTGATGTATTTGAAATTTATGAATTTATTATCTTTATTCTCACAATTTGAAATAAATTAACTTTGGCATTTCAAATGTGATATCCTTCTCTTAAGAGGAAGACATTGAATTGTCAGTTCTAAAATGATATAACCTCAAAATAAACACGTTTTCATATATTATGTGAATAAAATGTTGAATTTTTCAACTCACTGAGCAGAACAGCTTTCCAAACCAGTATTGTGAATAATTAATAATTACTTAAATTGAAGAAATAAGACCAAAGAGATAACAGAAACAATATACGCAAGTAGTAACGTTTTTCTTATTTTTTCTGACTTATCTTTCAATCTCAATAGTTAATAACATTCTCCCATTAATTTAGAAGACCGTTCAGGTAATTAAAATTATAAATAAACTAAAATACAAAAATTAATTAAAAATGCACTAAATATCGGTAACTTCGTGATAGAGCAGTTCGTTCTTTTCTTGAAAGTTTTGAAAGAATTTAATTTTATATTTTGCTGTATTCAGTGATGTGTTATGTTTTAGGGAAATTAATCGTATTTAGAATTCGTAAAAATGAGAGAATATGTAGCACGGTTACTAGTAGAGATTTCAAGAGCTACAATTATAATCTCGAAAATTCCTATCAGAATAATGTTAAATCCTTTTGGAAGTATGCCAAATCTTGTAGATTGGAGGATGGTCTCGTAGCTTAGCGAGTGAGTCTAATGGTGGTCTATCATGGATTAGATGTAGTCGCAGACATTTGGTTTGGTATAATAATTATTTCTCAAGATATTCTGAATTGTGAATTTAAAATAAGCACTCTGTATATATAGATTTGATTCGAGTTACTATCCTTTAAATAAAAGATGTAATGTAATATAACTTTAATTAATCAAAAAATAATCAAAAAAATGGTAAGATAATGACAGCATTTGTGGGTTTTAGACCGAAAATAAATGTTGTACAAGCAGCAAGGGAGAGTAAGAAGAAAAATGTAACAGGAATAAAAACAAACATCGTAAAAAAACTATTTCCTTCATGATTATAAGTTTAAAGCGAAAGTGTGAGATAAAATGTTATCAAAATAACATTAGATCAAAAGTACATAGTGTATGTGCGGAAAAAAAGTTGCACTGAATCCTTAAGATGATAAGCGCTATTTAATAAAAACATAGCCTGATGCATTATCGTGAGGACATAAAAAATGTAATGATAAATGAAAATGTATTTGTGACTTAAATAATTCTATTTAAAATCATTATACGCTTTATTAATGGCTTTTCCAATTGCTTTGTTCAATTATAATTATAAATAAACTTTTATTTAAAATATTGAATTCAATTATTTTACATTAAAATAAAATTATTTTTTTTTTAAATGATTATTTATTTAATAGGATTTATTTTACGTGCCTTGTCAATTTAAAATAAATAATTAGTTGTAGGATTAATTTTAATATGTAATAGCTTTCATTCTAAATTTTACACTATGTATTGTAGGAACATTTGGAAGTTGTTAAAATTTGAAACGATATTGAATTAAAATGTGACATTTGGAATTTGAAATTTTTTACTGAATTATTTAATAAAAAATAAATTTATTTGATACCTCCACCTCTAAAATAAGTTACAATAGGAATACTTTATATTAAACTAATTCATAATAATTAAAATGAAAATAACTCGCTTGAAAATAATATAAATGATGAATATAAAGTGATTCGTGATATATAAAATTAAAGAATAAATGTAAGATACGTTATTATAAATTTGAATAAAATTTGTAATAATAAAAGACTAGAGTAGCTGACAAATCATCAGAATCACTTTGAATTAATTTAAACTTTATCGTTTAATACCATATGCAAGTAAACGTATATAAGTGTTTATCTCCGCATTTCTGTACAGAAATATTTTTAAATAAAAGATATTTATATTTCTACCCAATTTCCGATTTTAATATTTACCATCAGTATCAACCTAAAACGTTTTGTGTATGAATAAACACAGCTATAAAAGAATTAATAAATCTATACAATATTTATATTATTAAATCACTAAAATCCTGTTTTGAAATCAATAACAATAATTAACAATTTTTTCTATTACAAATTATTGAGCATTTTTAATCTTGGTATCGATGTTTTAATTAAATGTTATAATTAAAACGCAAATTAAGTTTACAATATTTGTATAAAAAATATTTATGATTTATAATGACTGAAAATCGGTTGAGTAGATCATCATTATTTGGTATTAAAAAGGAGATTATGAGAAATGTTGTTTATATTAAAATTTGTAAAGTAACATAATTAAACACTATGCAAATTAGACAAATAGATAAATTATATGAATAAAATGGTACTGCATGTTTATTACTGTTGTAAAAATATATTTTGTTTTTGAGACAATATTTAATTATTATTACATCTATTGCAATCTATCAGCTATTCTTAATTTTGTTCATACATTTAATTAAATATTAATGCATAAAAAATTAGTTTTTAATATATAACAAAATTCTTGACCGTGATTATGAGATTGTACGTATACGTTTAAAAAGAAAAATTAATATTGTTGAAAACAACTCAAACTGATACATAATATATTAAATTTTCAACCTTTAATACAAATACTGTCGAACCTCGATTTAGTAGCACTCAATTTAATAGGAGAGCTGAGAAATTTTCCTTTTTATTCAATAGTGTACGCGTCTCCATGGTAACGTCACCAATACCAACGTAAGCTGATTGCGCAATAAAAAACAGCTGATAAGACATTCTCGTAAAATCAGTGACGCTAAGAGGGGAAGTGTTGAAGGCGTGGTTTAAGTGCACTTCGATTTAGTAGCAGTTCTCCCTGGTATCACTACTAAAAGGAGGTTCGACTGTATATATATTTTTGTTTAATACAGTGGACGTATGGAGTAATCTAATAAAATAAAAAAATCCCTTAACAGAATTAACTGTTGTAAAAATGTTCATGGAATATTTATTTTTCACAATTATATACCTTAATGGAATATTTGACAACATTTATTGTTATCAAAATATTATTTACAATATTACAAAAAAAGACGCACCGATACAAATAAAATTGGATGATACACTTTTAAATGCATATACAAATTTGATATCTCATGACAAAACGGAAAATAATTGCATTGAAATCGTAAACTTATGAGAATTTTTATGCTTGATGGTCCATACCTTCCTCGCAATTGACTGATTGTTTTTATATAAATTATCAGAAACAAACATTTTGTTTAAAAATCAGGAAAAGATATTTGATAATATTTCAGTATCTCTAAACAAATTTTACATGGAATTTTGTAAAAATAAAAAAACAGAAAGATGTATGTTGAAAGTAAACATTTTACTGCGAATAAAAGTAAAATGTATTATAAATGACACAAATTTATTTTACGTTCAAGTAAATTTTACTGTTTTTCATACAAGCAAACAGTTTTATTCTTATGGCCAGAACAGCGCACTCCAATGAAATTCTGTTTTTGGTTGTCTTAAAAATATTAAAATTACTATAAAATGTCATTTTTTAAGCGATATTTTTCACTATCATTAATATTTACATACTGTTACCTGAATTCCGGTAATACGATATATATTTATCGGATTTTATACTCATAGTTAGTGAATTCTACTCAGTAACATGTTTTTTTACCGTACTTTAAAAAAATCTTATCGTAAAAATATTTCCTTTTGGATGTTGATATGATGATTCATAATAATATTTTTATTTTATATTTGAGTTACCATTTATTAACATTAGATCGGGAGAGAGAGAGAGAATACTAAGAAATCTAAAGGTAGCTTGTTTCTTGGTGTATAGTGATAAGTGAAAATTGCAAACTGCTGTAACATTTAATTAAAGGTATAATCCTAAAAAACCATTTAAATAAATCGGGTTTTATTAAATATTTTAAAGTCCCCATTCACTTCACCCCTTAGGACGAAGAAAAGGGATTAGTTTTAGCATTAATGAATGACTTTTCAAAACATATTGTATATTTGCTATTTTTTGTCTAATTTTGAATGCAATTATTGAGATATCTAAGTATTTCCAGATTTTTGAGATATATTGTACTTTAAATAACTTTTTAATGTTATCCATAATTACTCAACATAAATAACTTACTTGAAGTTCAGTTTGTTATTATGTTGTTCAGCGATTTTATTTACAAAATCTTATTATATTTTTTTGCATCTGCAAATATAACTGCAAGCATTTTATTTATTATAAATAATCAGTTATTTATTATGTAAGAAATGCTAAAGCAGTGAAAGTATTAATATATAATAATAATAATAAATATTATTTATTTAACTCAAATATGTGCCCAATTAATCTAGAAAAAAAGTGAAATTTGCTATTTATAATATTTATTTTTAAGGTGAAAATATCATTCTCTTATTAAATTTATTTGGTAACTATCATGCAACACGGATTTTCCATTTACAGGTAGATCATTCATATTTAAAGTGCATAAATCAAATCAGAAATCTTTTTATAATTGGAATTATTTAAATTTGGAAACAATGGCTAATTTTTCTATAGATATTACATATTAATAAAGTGAAATCACATAAGAAAGAAAAAAAAATAGAATTTG
>JABFOX010001668.1:0-12557 GCA_022817665.1 Axea sp. ZL-2020
AAAAGTTGATATATGATGATTTGAAGCATTTATATTTCATATAAAAACTATTATACATTTAATTTATCCTCATGACAAATATATTGATGATATTCGAAATAAAATTAAATTCATTTGAAATAATCAAGTAGAATTATGTACTAATATTAATTATTTTTAATTGTTAAAATTAATATTTGTTTATTTTGTTAATAGATAGTAGTTAATAATAATGATTGTAGTAATACTAGTAGTAATGGTGTTATTAACAAGGTTAGCTGTATTAGTATATATAAGTTATTAAATCAAAAAAAATAAATGCAAATAATTTATATTAATTTCCTATATTTAATACGATTTATGTATATTTATAATACATTTAATTAATCTAACAGTGTAGTATGATATACTAATATTTAGTTATATATTTAATCAATATCCAATAAATTGTGAACATTTAGATATATAATATTGATGCGCATGTTACAATAGGTCATTATTATGTAGAATTTTATAGCTTAATTTATATGAATAAATAATTTCATCTCTCTATTACTTGTATTGAAAAAATTTGTTTAATCATACAGTATATTTATTTATTTATATATATTTAATATTAAAAAAATTACATATTTACGGTCGATTATTTATTCATTTAAAAAATCATTTGTTCTTTAAATAAAGTATTTGAAATAAGCTTTGAAGGTTTTTTTAAATTAAAATATTTGCTGTTATAAGCAAATTATATGTAATTATGTTGTATTTTGTAATAAATTCATTTTTTAATTTTAATTTTTACGATAGTAAACAAATGTATCAAACAGACAAATTTATCTGAAACGAATGTAGTAGGGCCGTCACTACATGTATAAAAACAAATTCTTACCAACTTAATACATGTTGATTTTATGTTGTTATAATATCCTTATTGTGGTAGTAGTATATCAGTTTGGGATATCAGTAAGATAATAATAGCCTGGTTTTGTGTAGCTATATTACCCTCTTATATTCATAAATACTCTATCATACTCATATCAATTAATTTTATCACGCACGAAAAAAAATTTTGTTACAGTACTTTTCATTAAAAAAAAATTAATTTCTGCAATGCTTCGTAATATATGATAAATTCATTTACTGCTCGTATTTTTATATTTGCTTTTTCTCGAAACAAAATAATCTATGTATTTGCTTTATTAAATAGAATTACGTATAAAATGTAGAACGTTAAAAATATCAATACATAAACAAAACCATATATATGTATATAAATAACTATTCATTATTCATATATACAAGAAAAATACAAAATATAACAACCTGCCGATGTAATGCTTCCATTGCTAGAGCTCCAGCTTCTTGTTCTTTAGGTCCAGCTTTGGGTTCTCTACAAGCTAAAATCGGTCTCGAATATTTAGCTGCAAATTGTCTTTCACTGCCGAGAAAGCCAGGCATAAGAAAATCAAAAAGTGACCACAATTCTAAAACATCATTTTGTACAGGAGTTCCTGAAAGAATTAGTCTATGATGAGCATGTAATCGTTTTGCTGCCTTTGCGCTTTTAGTTTTGCCATTTTTAATGATATGTCCTTCATCGAGAACACAATAATTCCATTGAATTGCTTCAAAAAATTCAATGTCCTTGCGAACAATGTCATAACTTGCAACAACAAGACGATATTGATTGACTCTAGGTCGCATTTTTTCACGATCAGGAGGAGTTCCTGCATATTGAATCACTGAAAGATCTCGTGGTTGAAAAAATTTCTCCGCTTCGTAGACCCAGTGACCAGTCAAGGTCGGTGGACAAACAACTAAGCTTGGAGGTGCTTGTGAATTTCTGTGATGATCTAATGCTAAAATACACAAAGTTTGCAGAGTTTTTCCTAGACCCATATCGTCACAAAGTACACCATGTAAACGATAACGATTTAAAAAATTCAACCAATTAAGTCCCTGTTGTTGATATGATCGTAATTCCGCAGCCACAGGCACTGAAAGCTGCGTATCCGGTATTGACGTTGGACTCAAAAGTTGTTCCAAAAATTGTCTCTCTTGAGCTCTTTCTTTTCTGAAATTCATACGTGTATTTTAATTTGCAAAGAAAATTTATCTAATAATATATATTGAATATCATATTTGAAAATCTTATTAAAGCTAATGAATATTAAAGTATACAATAATAAAGGTTTGGTTAACAAAAAAACTATTTCATTATTTTCAAATTATGGTTTGAAAATGGCTCACAATGTATTAATAACAATAGCTAATGCTTGATAATAAGCAACACTGTTTTTTACTGCAAATAATGTATTTTGCTAAATTATATACTAGAATTACTTTAAAAACTAAAATTTATCATAGAAGCCAATTACGATTAAAAATTTTCTATAAATAAATAACTTCTAGTAAAAATTCCAAAATAAAATAAATATATATTTTATAGTTTTAAACGATAATAGTGTTTTCAATTTATAAAATGTTTTCAAATTATATTTAAAAATCCAATAATTAAATTAAAAAAATGTAAATTTAGTGTTTCTTACATATTTATATTCAAACTAGTTTTGTACATATATTAATTTTTATAAATTGTTAAATTGAAATACTTACACAAGATGAGGAGGGTCTGCAATAGCGCCAGCATCAAGTGGCAAAAGCTGTACTAAAGTAGCAAAAGTAGCACTGCATGCAAGTCTTACTGCCTGATTTTGATCACTCATTCGACCAAGCAAAGGAACCATAAATAAAACTGCATACGGCACAACTCCTACACCTAAACTTTCTACTAAACAAGTCAAACATTCCGCTGCGCCTTGTCGTCGTGCATCTACTTTGGTAGGAAGTATTGTTGATGAAGAATTATTTGAGGTCACGTTACTTGTTTCGAGAAGAGGTATAACACTTTGAACTACATGTTTCATCGTCTATAAAATAAACAAAATACGTTTTCATTATAATAAAGAATATTATTTTCAAATATTACTTTTAATCAATATCAATGATAAATATATTATACCTGTTCTGTATCTAAAGTAGCAAGAACAGCTATGCATCGAGCTGACATATGTCTTACAGCTTTATATGGATGTGCAAGAACTTTACATAATTGAGGTAGCCATTCTATAATTGGAGGTAACAAAGACTGATGTAAACTTGGTGCTAAAATTTCTAACACTTGCAAGTTGCATATTAGTTTGTTAACTTCTTCTACAGAAGCAGACTGATATGACTCATCTTGCTTGATTAATGGTATTTCTTTGAAAGTGACTGGTATCATAAGATCCCAGATATGGTGTAGACGTGAAAATAACTGGGCACCAAAAAGCGTTGCTATAAAATAAGAAATGATATTATTAATATCTAAACATTGTATGAGTTATTTTGTATTTAAATGTTATCACTGTCAAAATGCTTTATACTTTAAAATGTTTTACTTTAACCAAAATATTTAAACCTTTTAACCAATTTCAAAGTGTTTTAAATTTGAATTTGTTCTTTTATAATAGAAAATACTATTAGGTATTTCTAACTTTACTACGAATAATACTTATTATTACAGTGATAATCATAAATTAATAAAAAATTTATTTATTTGATGTAATTATGTTATTAACGTTAAAAAAGATTTTTTTTCATATTTATTTCAACTTACCTATTGATTGAAGTGCCAAAGTAGCTCCACGTCTTCTAGTACTGGCAGCTTTAGCTTCAGGTTCTTCACAAGCAAATAATTCTTCAAGTGGAATTTCTGTCGTAGGAGGTCTTCCTGGCCCTCGAGTAATATTACTACCAACACCAGCACCTCGGTTGTAAACTACACGCTCCGCATGCTTTTGTCTATTGCTTAATGTGATTATTCCATCGAATGGATCCGAATCAGACACTCCAATTGCACGTGGTGTAAACTCAACATCTGAGCACAAAAACGTGCATAAATTTGTTGCAATTTTAATATTTGGTGATGGTTTTCTATCCACGCAAAAATCAACTAAATGTGCAAGATGTTTGGCGGCCAATTTTTGAAGTTCTTCATTATCTTCGCGTTTAATCGATTCCATTAATGGCTTAACAAGTGGATTCAAAGGTTGAGGTGCAACTGGTAGACATCGTAGCATTGTTGCGGCGCCTGCTAACGCGGCCATAGAAGTTACATTAAATCCTTGCTGTTGTGCCAGTGTTGTCATCGCCCCATTTTCTAATGCTCGACGTCTTTCTTCAAGACTCTCTAAGAGTTTTGGTTTTAATTTCACGATGTACGAATTATTTATATGTCCACTTGTAGAACTTGAACTAATATTAGTAGAACCGTTACTACTACTACTATTGCAGATTCCAGGGATGGGCTTACTTGCGATAGTAATCATCTGCTCCAAAGTTATTACACTGCTTATATCTACTTCTAAAGCAAGAGGTATTTTATAGTGCTTTAAAGTAGCAATGTAATCTCGACTTTCATGCAGTAGACGTGTAAATGGAGTAGCAATTTCATCATAATATACTACCTCATTAAGACAAGCAAGCAGTTTTTCTCTGGAAAAGAAAATAATAAAAATAAACTACAATTGAAAATATTATTCATGTTTAACTTTAAAATAAAACACATGATAAATGTATTATTATATATGCTATAACATAGGTTTTAAAATCTTTGAATGGCTTATTAATGCATATCTATTTTTTATTTAATCTGATATTAATATTCTTCCTTTCTATGATTTTGGAATTCTTTAGTTCTTTATTTATGATTTTTATACATAAAATAAATCTTACATATGAGTATAATAAAAAGAAAAACAACTTAATTTAATTCAATATGGTTGAGCTAATATACACCAGTGTAAAACAATATTTGATTATATTTTTATTATTTTATACGGAAAAATTAACCATATGAAATATATTTTTGAAATGTATACAAAAATGTAAAAATAATTATCTCTTTAACAATATATAGAAACAATGTTTACATTTTCTGTTTCAATTATATTTATCTCATAATTTGTTGGATATTTTTTATTCCAATTAGTGTAACTACTAAAACAAAAAAAAAAAAAAAAACATTGTTACCGTAGAATATCTGGTATAGCAGGTGGATTAGACTGTTCAAGAACCGCCCAGTGCGCCATCGTTAGACCTGCTACTGTTCTTTGAAGCGAAGAACGTGATGCCAAATGCGCAACCAAGACTTTTGCATAACAAACCTCAGGACTTGGAATGTCTGGAGTATATATTACTCCTGGAGCTGGTTTCACTACATATATTGATAACAGACCAAGCATTCTTGCGGCCATGCATCGAGCTCTCACAACATTCAAGTGACGCGTATTCTGTGAAACTGTTTCGATACCTCCTACATATACTTTCAAATCTGAGGTCGATTTAATATTATTCAATGTAATGAAACTGTCATTACTGTCAACTTCTGAGGAATTAAGAGGTCTCGCATGTTGAGACATTTTATTGTTATTTGGAGAATTATGGTGTGGTGTTGCAGTTACTGTCATTAGAAGATTTGCATTGAACGGCACATGTTCTGGTTGCATTGCGAGACACAGCCAAGTACTTATCAATGGACAAGTTGCATGTAGTAAAAGCTTCAAATCACTACGAACGACTAGATTTTGCCAGACTCGTTCCGCTACATCTTGAATTGTTGGCACATGTTCAATAAGAACACGTTGAAAAACATGACGCAATGCATCTTGAAGAACAAAATTACCATTGTTTCCATCTTCACCCCATTGCTCTTTTACTGTGTCTCCATCTTCACCGGTTAATGTTTCCAAAGTTTGTAACGTAGCTTTACGCACACTCGAACTTGAATGACTTAAAAAAGGCCATAATCGAGGTAATACCTATAATATTAAAAGAGAAAATTATAAAATTATATTATATAAATCAGTATGTGGATTAAAAGTATCTTATTATCTCATTTAACAATCAGAAACTTTGGTTTAATAAATAAGAAAAATATTAAGTCTAACTTCAGTTATTATTGTAGTTATATATTTAAATCTTTAGAAAATAAAATTGAAGTTAATAGTGTGTGTATATATATATATATATAGATTTCAGTAAAGACTTTGATTTGGTTAACTACATCATTTTATTGTACAAATTAAAATCTTTTAGCATTAATGATTCGTTATTGCATCAGTTAAAAAGTTAATTTAACTGTCGAATCCAATATGTTAAATATAAAAATTTTATTTAAAAAAAAAAGATACATTTGTTTTTTAGTTTGATTATTACGCTTTATTCTACACATTCAATAATTCTTTGCACAGGATTTTTAAACTTAAAAAAATTAAGGAAATAAAATATTTTAAACTGACTTTAAGACATTTAGATAGTTTGTAAAATAAAACTATTCTTACAAACCATAAGACCATTAATTATAAATAAATGAATAAATAACTTTTAAATAATAAAATTATTATTTTCGTAATATTAGAATTTTATGAATTAAAATGTTATTATATTTATTATAATTAAAATTTAAATTATTATATTAAACATATTAACATAAGTTTGACAAAATCAGAAATATCTGATATCAAAATTATTATAAAGTAAATGTACTAACTTGTGCCAGTGGTTGAGGCGTGAGACTACTTCTTGCAGCTGGTAGAGATAAAATAGCTGCTAAAAGACTCATGAAACTATTACAAGCAGCAGCCAGATCATCTTGTTCTTTAAGTAGTTGCCAAAGTCTTTTAACGACTGACTCAAGCTGTGATGCATCCAGCAATCTTGGTAGAGATGAAGCCACTGGTACAAGAGCACTTGCAGCAGCTGCACCAACATCGTCTACTGTATCTGCTAGACCCTTTAACAAACTCGAAAATGCTTTGGGCAATAAATCATCTAAAAGATCATCTCGGATAGCTAATAAATATTTTAAAGCGAGTAATGCTCCATGTCTTGCTTCCCATTCGTTGTGTTCCATAAGTTTTAATAATTCTGAAAGAATACCCATAATGTCTTTGAGACCATTGTTTTTGCCGTTATTATCTTTATTTGAGATAAGAAACACAAGAGAACCGAGTGCCTGTGCGCATGTTTCACGCACAGGTGCGATTACTTGATCAGAAACGAAGTCACCAAATCGATCAAGACCTAATACACAAAGTAAACGTAATGCTGCATCCACCAACCACTGTCGATGACTTTCCTCCATTATTTCAGCGGTTTGATCTCGAGATTTTCCAGCACCTTAAAAATATTATCCGAATTAAAATGCAATTAATACAACTGATATAATTTTATATGTTATACCCAAAATAGTTTAATAATACATTATAAAATCACATAATTCAAAATTATATTACCTTTTCCATGAAGCCGAATAAGTTCTCTTAAAGCTGTTGCTGCGCCATGCCTGATTTCCCACTTTTGGCTAAATAGATCTTGACATAGACTCTCTGCGAATAATTCAAGTGGCCAATCTGTCGTTGAATCTGGCCAACATCCTGTACTATCAGGAACACTGAAAGTTTGTTCATTACTACTACTTGAATTCCACCATACTTCTGCAGCAGTTTCTTCCAATTTAACTTTTTTTACAGGGACATCCCCACTCGCTTGATTTTGACTGTTAACTACATTTTCACTATTGGATTCATCAGGTTCACGTGAACGTTGTTTAGAAATTGATTGCCGGGCCTTCCAATTAAAAATAAGAATAAATATAAATAAATTACTAATTAATGTATGCGTGTATAAAATTAAAAAATTACTTTTCGTTTTGCTCGATTCATTTCTCTTCTACTGAGACCTTCAATTGATTCACACAAAGTTTCACCAACTGGAATTTTATCATTCATAATTTTTACTGTTGGCGTTGCAGGTTTTAAGTCATCTGCTGTAAACAAATCTGAAGCTTCAACACCCATTAGACGAGGATTTAGACCTAGTTTAGAAGCGATCATTTTTTCATTTTGAAGTATAGAGACTTGCTCTCCTTCCACAACCAAATCATATTCAGATCCTTCTGATCCTGTTAAGTGTGAACTTTTCGCCAAAATTTTAGTCATGTCAAAATTATCCAAATTCAGTTTGCGAGACTCTTTTATTCTTTGTTTTGAATTTCCTGTATAATTTTGTAATAAATTGGAAATTATCAATAATATATATAAATAATATTTCAAGAATTTAAACAAACATTTTAATAAAAATATGAAAACAAGCATTATTTTTTACATTTAAAATAATCTTTAAAGTGTAAAAAATTAATAAACAAATTGAATTTTATTTATACCACATTTTTGTACTGGTTGTGGATCCCAAATTGGAACCTGTGACAAAATTGCTTGTATTGCATGTGCTGCTGAAACTCGAGTATCCCATTGTGATGATTTGAGTAATGATGATACTCGACCCAATAAATGATGTAATTCGTGTGGGTGTAGTTTCTGTACTTCACCCAACTGTTGAGCCGCAGCTCTTTTTGTTACTGCATTTGTTCCAGTCTCCAATAAAATAAACAGTCTATCTAATCTGAAATAGTATTATGTCTGTGTTTATATTTGTATGATTACAAACATGTAATAAAACATGATGAATCTAGTATAAAAATGTTTGATACTTATATTTTGAATATAAATGAAAATTAAGTAAAATTAATTGTTAAAGTTGTTGCTTTGTTTTATAGTAATGCATTAGTATGACAAATTTTATTAACTTTAGAAAACTATTACATTTAATATAAAAGATGTTAAATTTTTATAGTTATATTTATGAAAATTATAATATTATATTTTAATGTTCTAATACAATTTTATTTTTCATATTAATAATAAAAATTTACCTTGATGTCATGATCCTTGCCTTTCTAAGTATCTCAAACAGAACAAAACAAATAATTATTAATTAAATGAATAAATTTTCTTAATGCTATCATATAATTTACAATGAATCATGTGGAAGGTATTATTTTCCATTGTTTTTAATTCAATTACTTTTTTAATAATGAACTAAAATATGCACGCATCATATTAATACTGATTTATCAAACTGTGTAATATTATCTTGGGATTGCTATATATAACGTTAATGATTGTTAATATTGCGGCATATGTTAGTTTAATATAGTTTTTCTTATGGAATTAAAAAGATTAATTATTTTATGTTAAAATGCTTTAAGCTTGAATTAATTATTCTACAATAATTATTTTACATTTTTAATTATTTTACTTACTTTAAGTGAACAAAATTTAATAAATTAAATTAAATAACATAAAAATGTTTCTTTATGAGAAATTAAATTTCTCGTAAATGCAGTGTATTTATAAAATGATGTTTCTGAGCTTAAAACATTTGTACCAAAGATAATAATTATCATATATTATTATCTGTTTGTTTATTTTGTTTAAAATAAAACATTACGTTTTGACTTACATCTCCGTGTAATTTCAATATTAGAAACAATCCGTTATGTTCAGATATTGTATTTAATTTACTTAAAAAAATAAGTAAAGTAAATGAATATATAAAATAAATAAAATCATAAATTTGTATTTGTACAATTATGTTTTAAATTGTTTAACTGGAAAAGTACTGCAACATTAATTATACTCTATCGAACTTAAGAAATAACTTAAAAGGTGTAATTTGATTTTGCAAAGTTTTATTTAAATATATTGCTATTTGAAAATCATGCTTAACAATATAATTACTTAACCGTATAAAATGTTGAATTATTCGTTTGAAACTTTTAATTACAGCTGTTGGTATTTATAAAAGAAAATTTTATTTCATTTAGATAAGAATTTAAACAATTACTTTAATTAATAAACTTAATTTAATTATAAGATTTTATTTTTAATTAACTTTAATGGATCATATATTTTCTGATGTATATATTTTTCATTTGAATTTTTAAATAATATGCGTAATAATAGATTATAATTAAATTTATTTGTTAAGAATGTGATCAATATATTTATTATGTATGATCACTGTATATCAAAAAGAAATGAACATTTTAATTAATATAATATAAAATAATTATATTGTATTATTATAATTTGTTTAAATTTTCCTAAGTTTAAAATATTTTTTCTTTAAATATATTGTTACAACATTGTTATATATTTTATATTAGTTATAATAAAACAAAATATTTATATTTGTTTGTGTTTTCATACGCTTTTAACTCTTATTTAATTTATAATTTTTTAATTTATTTTAAATTATGCTTAAACAGTATTTTATATATTTAACATAATTAAAAAGATATTACTTATTTAATCATGGATTATTAATTATTATAATTAAGGATAATAGGGGAAAAATTCAGGACATTTTAATTTTTATAGTGAAAACAATTAATAAATTCTAATTTTAATTTTTAAAAATCGGTTAATTAATATTTTGAATAAATGATACCACTTTACATCTATATTTATGCATTTACGAATGTACAAAATATATAATTACATTGTGTTTAATTTGTTACAATGTAAATACTTAATTATACACAATTATACAATCAAGTCAATCAAATATAAATTGATTTTTAATATAATTATAGAACAAAATTCTTTGATTTTTCTTCTAAATATTATAAATTTTGCAAATCCTTTTTCATAAAAAAATGTACAATTACTTTACATTACTTTTACACTATAGTATACCTAGTTTGTTTATTTATTTTACTCTACATATACACTAACTTTATTTGTAATAAACATCATGATTGCAATAATTATGTCTAATAAAAAATAATTGACCAAAATTATATTGACAAATCATGAAATTCAAAAAAGTTGCTAAATAAAAATTCATATTAAAAATTAGAGAAAATGTGTAACTTTTTCATTATTACTTTAGTACACAACAGGTGTATTTATACAAATAAAATATTTAGTTTAAATATAATACAAAATTTGTCTTTTTTAACTACTCATTGGAGGTATAAATTCAAATGCCAAGAAGATTTATTATATTTATTTTCATCTAAATTTTTAAAAATAAACAATTTAACGGATAACATATTTATTAAGTATGAATAAAAAGTGTCAAATATTGATACAAAATAAACAAATAAGAAGTAAAATTCAAATTGAATTTAAACAAAGGTATTAAAATAAACGCTAATTTAACCTTGAATCATTTAAATATTTTATAGTTTAGTTTTAAAACTGTAATATATTTTAATTTGTGCAATGGTAAAAGTGTAGTTGGCGGATGGAACTAAATCTGGTTGCAAAATGGGCAACTATAACATAAAAGGGAAAAATTAAAAGCTACACTGTTATGAATAAATGACAAATGAAATAATCCTAACAAGTGGTATACTTGATATGTACACCGACGTTTGGTTAAATACTAGTTTGATATGTCAGTTACTTAATCAACTTCAATATCGTCCTCAAACTACACTTCGACCTGTTCATGTATTATAATAAATTATAACAAAATGTAAATGGTGTTAATAAATAAAAGGGATTAAACAAATAATCTTAATAAATGTTTGCAGCACGAGTGTATAAAAGTTCGCGGTGTGGACGTGTGCGGTTGAAAAGTAAACACGCCACACACAGCAATGACGTCAACAGTGTAACCAAACAACCAATAAAAGTCGACCAGGTTAGTTGATTATTGAAGTATCTGTGTTGATTCATAAACGCTCGGCCATAGACGTATGAAAATAGAAAAACTAACCATGCAATGAATAGCATCATCAAGTAACTTACATGTTAATGCAAACGCAGGCGAAGTGCGCGGACTTAATTGACGCGCGTCACCGTTTCCCACTCGAGTAATTTTGCTGTAGTCACATCACGATGTATGGTCCATCGGCAACAGCCAAAAAACCTGGCGCCTGTTGATTTTTGTGGAGAGGAATGCATGTTAGAAGCATCAAATTTATACTGACAGCCATGTTGACGAGGAACCGCAGTTTTGTCTCTCAATTCAACTGTGATTGGTTGATTCGCTGCACCGTCAGAAAGTGACCTCGCCCTAATTGGGCTACGACGCCCGATAAGAAGGGACCGTACTCGCGCGCTTAACACCGTATATTTTTAAGCTTAAAATCCCCATATTCATGACTGCTTTTAAATTTCCATTTTTGTTTGTTTGTTTAATTTATAGTAAATTTATTTGTATTTATACATTTTATCCGATAAAATCTGTGTGTTTGATTTGTTAATTTTTTTGTAGAATGCCAAACTATAATTTTTAATTGTAATTCATACATTCAAAGTAATCCAAACTTATTCTTTATTGACTTAGAATATTTTTATTCAAATATATAGTGTTATGTAATTATTGAACCTTATTAAGATAAAAGAATTATATTTAAGTTTTAAATTATACCGTTGTCTGAAATAGACTTATAGGTGAAACTATGAAATAACTTTTTGTACGTTTGTCGAAAAAAGTATAAGAATTGAATTTATAATCAAAATCTCCTATAAATATTTTAGATTGTAGAAATTTGGTAAATGTTTTGTATCTCAAATATACACAATATAAAGTATAATCTAAGAATTAAATTTATCTATACTTTTCAGGTTAAAAAAGATCGTCATCTTAAGATAATTTTTGTCTCCTTCTAATCTAAGTAG
>JABFOX010001669.1:0-12556 GCA_022817665.1 Axea sp. ZL-2020
GACACCATTCCGTATCGAGAAACTGAGACAATTCACGACTTTGGTACACGGGGAAAAGCGCGTTCGCCATTTTTCAGGACTATTTACCCTATCAAAATGCATTCATCGGATTACCATTTCCATTTTACAGTGGCAAGCGAGACGCCGCGAAAGGAAGCTCGATCGATAATTAGGATGGTTTGTTAATCCGTTGCATCACGAGCTTTGATAAGAATAAACGTTTCGCAATTTTCCCAAGGAAACACCACACTTTAGTATTACAATCGAAACTCGTGTGTAAATCACATAAAAATTGGCCAACAGTTCTAGATACATTGTCAATGATAATTGCGTTAGGTGTGCACGCTATTCAGTTAATAGCTCGAAAATAAATGTAATCATTTTGTGCGGTGAAAACAATGTTTCTCATTTTCGTCTTAACTGTTTTCATTTTTATATAGAAATAGGAGATTTGATATAATAATCAATTTAAAAAAAATATTACAAAATTTAAACAGAAATATCACGAAAAAAGTTTTAACATTGAAATATTCATATGAAAAATTGTAGATTTCAAATAACTTAATATAGAATTATATGACTTTACAAGATAATCAAAGTTTAATGTGTAACTTTTACAATGATGCAATAAATTATATACGCGAATTCTTTGCACTGCTGGAAAAACTGCAATTTTTTAAATTACTTCTGTTTCTCTGCATAAGTAAAGAAATATCTTTTAAATGCCACTACTTTTATTAGTAATTTTGAGACACTTCAAATACTAATTTAAATTTTACTTTGAATGTTTTCATTTATTTTAAAATAAAATTGTTGTTTCTTGCAGTAAAATTTTACGTATTTCATCGTTTTATTCGTTTTCTTTTATTTAAGTGAATTTGAAAAATAGTTTTTTTAATTCAGAATGACCTTTAGTTTTGCAAAATTGTGTTGCATGCTACATTGCATTTTGTTGTATAACTTTAAAACAATGTTTAGAAATATTTTTCCTAATTTTAGAATAACTTTTTCTATCCTTTTAGTATTGCGAATATAAAATATCATGTACTTAGGTATGATGATACAATGTTTTGTTTAATAAATTAATATTAATATTGTGAAATTTTATATAATTATATAAAATGTTAAAAACTGCATAGCTAATGAGGTTCACAACAAAATGGAGGTACGAACGAACGCAACGAAAGAGCAGATAAAAACCGAAAAAATAAAAACGTACATAATGAGAATATTTGATGGATAAATCATAAAAAGATCTATCAGACGTATTATACATACTTGGTCAGTGATGTTAAAATGTAGATATATTTATTATCCATATGTTTATTATTCAATGAAAACAATTGTATTATATTTATGTAATGTATACAAATTAAGATATAAAATAAAACGTGTAACCTGTCGATTTTTATTTATTACTTTTCTTTACTACTATAATATTAATTGGAAAATACGTCAGTAAACCATACAAAAAGTAGATATACATTTGAGACAAAATTTGTTTACACTTTACACCAAAAAATAATTCAACAACACAACTGATATAAAAACAGTAACCAATTAATTTTAATCCAGTATTCATCATCAAATAAATTATTTCGAACAATTATTGAAATATTTCTTTTTTATATATATGTATATATATAAAATGTCTGACAAAAACAGTACTGCTGAATAAAAAAAATGGACCAATTCACGTGCTTCGATTAGTCTAAATTATTTTATGCCACACAATATAAAATATAGGCTTGTCAACTAGTAAGTTAGTATTATAATATTACAAAACTGTAAAAAGTTCAACAGCGGCAAACATTGTTAAAAATGTTGCAAATGAAATATTTGCGTTCATTTAAAGGTTTTGAAATAGTTGTGTCTGTTGAAGTGCTTTTAATGAATCGAAACTAGATACTTGTTATAAAGAATGAACGCTTAAAGGAAATATTAAGCACGGCATTGTATTTTAAAACAAACGAATGAATCAAAAGCAGTGAATTGAAAATAAAAGATTAATTCATCTTTAATTTTACGAAATACTTGCACAATTATGTCAACGTAATACATCATGGTAGTTCCAATTTAGTGAACCTGATTATTATATTTGCAAGGAAAGTTCAATTTCATGAACTTTACTTTAATTTTTATAAATAATTATAACCGTGACAGTTCTTTTTTCCATCTACTTGTTCCACTTAGGCATCTTCACTATTGTAATCCATAATATCTTATGAATATTTATAGGCGAGAGGTTAATGATATTGCTATTAATTGCGCATTACTTGCAAATTTACTGAGGTACTTAAATACGGCGATTAGTGGTTGTGAAAAATGTTGCCGGGTAAAAAATAAAGGCCACTTTTGGATCGTACTATTGCTTTTGTTTCTTGTTTATTTATTTCCTACGGTGTGCAATCTTGGTAGTTTTCGATCGATAAATGATGTAATTAATTAAATGGTTTCCGTCACTTATCGGTGCCCGATTATCAAAGGCTTCATGAAATTTCAATCCAATTCACTAGTCAGGCTTTTTCACGTTATAGATACCATGCTTCGTTTTAATGTTGCAAATATATCATTCTTTCATTTATATAATCATTCCATACAAAAGATATTATTTATACCCAATATATATTTATTCATGTTAAAAATAACGTTGAATTAATAACGTATACGTAAATATTAATAGTAAATGTAAAAACTGGCTTGATCTGGTGAAGCATTTCAGATTGCAATCGTTTGGTAAATTATAGCAATTTTAAAATATATTTCACAATTATCCAAATTTGTATTAAAATTGAACGTCCTTTTTTCCATAAATTTGTATTGCTCAGCTCAATAGATCAGCATAAATTCTATGTCATCGTATTTTATGGCAAATGAATTCTACAAAAGATACACTTTTATTACATATATTATAACATATTAATTTATGAGAAAGTTAACATCATTAAAGAAAACTTTACAAAACTTAGCAGTCGCAATTTTTGTTACGAATTATTTAAAATCGGAAACTGACTTGAGAAGCACGTCTATAATTTTTGCTTTTGCAGCATCTTGATTAATTTTAACAACCGTACTGTTCTTTTGTAATTAAAATTTTTCTGTCCGACGCTTTATTAAAACGTCTGCACTCTGTATCGTTACAACAAATTTATACTGCGTTATTTCTGCCGGTGTAAATTTTGCAATTGGAAACAGTTTACAGCAAAGTTCAGTTTGTGATATTTGGATTGGAAATCCAGAATTGTTCTTAATCGAGTCGATCAATATTTTGTTAGTGGTCAATGTGCACTGGCAACTCGTTGTATAATTAGATGAACTTGATCTATGATTCTTATGTACATATGTGATGTCTGTACGTATATCATCGACGCGTACATGTTAAAACTGAGTGGGGACGAAGTGAAAGTAAACCGAGCATTGTTTAGGAAGCTACAGTCGTAACAGTGGCCCTCAACCTCACGGTGCGCCAGAATTGATCCTTCGTTGTCAACATTGCATGGTTATCTATTGTATTGCACAATGTATTTTTCGTGCGGTCTCGCAGACCGCGTTATGTCACGAATGAAAGAAGAATGAACGTCTTCTCTTTTTTCATGATGAAATTTCACAGAAGAAAAGCGAAGCAGAAATCTATCGCCATTGCAATTTTACAGCGTCTCGAAAAAACTTTTTTCCTCGCAGGATTATTTCATTATTTGCTCTGATGATTTTTATAAGATAGAGATTTTAATCGTTTCATTATCCGAAATATTCATTACGGTCAGTTGAAACTAATGGCGTGATTTGATTCGTTGCATAATTATTACTCGAATTGGAGAAATTACTCACCGATGTCAGAGTTACGTTAAAATTTGAATTGTTAATGTAATTTTATCATTTTCGTGGACTATCGTTTACCTTTGATTATCATAAAAGTTATATTTCATAATTCGTTTCGTTCAAAAAATGAAATATTTTCAAAATAATAATTGCAATAAGAATTATTCAAATGTATTCAAATCAACTTCGTCATTCATCAAATGCATGTTTAATTCATTTCTACCGCTGTACTAAAATTATGTTATTTACATGAAACTAAATAATTTAGTATTCTTGGTTATTAAATATATTTTAAAATGCACGAAAAATACGTTAACTGTTAAAAACAATTATTCTCCTTAAAAAGAATTATTAATGACAAATTCTTCAGGATCAAGATACATCTGCTAAAATTAGTCACTACTGGTTCAATTTAAATTTAATTTATCTCTTTTTTTAAATAATAAATTGACAAGTTTGTTGAGCAATAATCTGTAAGACTTGTATTTAGCGTAAAATATTAAAAAAAATTTTGTTCTAAATAAATAAATAAGAAAAGATGAAACAATCCTTGAACTTATTTTGTCAAGACAGAAGTATTTAATTAAACGAATATCTGTCGTAATAATTAATTGTTTTATTTTCTAAATTAAATTAATAAAATATTATTTGTTTCAATTATTTAAGTTATTATCTTAGAAAAGTAATTTCTTTAAATAGAAGCAACCCTTTAATTACACGTATGTATAAATTAATAACAAGTTGTCTCTGTCATAGCATCGAGAACCTTTTATTGACAGTTGGCAAACATTCAAAGTGAAACGTTAGTATTGGCATCAATATGCCAATGTACGATTTTAAAAATATTGTCTAAATAATCATACTAAACTATGCGGATTACATGCCATTCGTATATGGATAACAAGTAATTCATAAATGGCTCATACATAAGTCATATACGTATTATATATATATACACAGATAAATTAACTCTAAATCATGTAAGTCGTATATGAATTATATATAAGTCGTTTGTGAGTCACAGGTGGGAAATGAAAGAATTAATTTTTATTATACAATAGCGTTGATACAATAATGCTTTATTTCGATTCAATTCGACGTGAAATGTATATGGAAAAGGACTAACTGACTGACCAATATATATTTCACACGAACCATGAATACCTTCCACTTTGGGGCACTCTAGACGTAGATCTGCGTTCTTTTAGGTTTGATTCACCACTTTTGGAGGCGAAACTACCCATATTAAATTTTATATTAAACTTAAAGCCGTGAAGGGTTTATGCCTTCTACGCTAATCCCTCACTAATACAAACAGAGTATTAAGATCTGCTTCATAACATAGACATTCCATGGTTCTTTTGGATATGATGATCAAGATTACCAATAAAGACACGAAGTGGAATATTTTAAGTACATTTTTATTTTAACAAAATCATGGTAATAATAAAAAAAAAGAAGACAGTGCTTATTTAATTTTGTTCTGTATTCGTTTAACTATTTATATAACTTCAAGGGAATTCATTCTTATACAATAAGAGAAAAAACACACAAAACACTGCAGTTTAAACCACAAATTGAGGACTTCTAACATCAATAAAAAATTACTGTAATAAACAGTGCAATGAATAATAGCAACAGTAAAGAATATTAAAATTAATATAAATTTGAACATTATTGTTACACATTTTACTATTTATTATAGTACCGTTTTTATTCAGGTTAAATATCCCAAAATTATTATTTAAAGAATAATTATTTATGTAATTTTTCTCCGTGTATCAATGATATATAATGAAAGCAGATTTAAAAATCAACATTTCTTTTAATAATTTCAAGTAATAATAATCTCTGATACATCACATATCTTATAAAATTATGTACTTCAAAACCTTCAATTAAAATAACCAAAACATAATTTAACGAAATATTCATTAGTTTTTACAGAACTGTTCATATTGAACACTCTTGTGTCTTTAAACTATAGAATAAATTGTCATTTTTAGGTTTAAATCTTTTATTCAGTTTAAATATTTCAATGTAGAAAATATCATTTTATACATTATGTATATTTGTTTTTGTTATAGTCGTTGAACATTTATTTATGTGAGCTTTTAAATGTCCCCAACAAAAACGATGGCAGAATTATAATTGTTATTCTAATTTAGCAGTGGAGCCATAATTTTATTTTCAAATATATTTGTTATTTTAATATAAAGTTATTTAGAATTCAGAATATTTGTTAAAAAAATATTATTCAATGTTGAGCATCATTAACATTGAATGTCAACGAATGATTACCAAAGTTTAAAGAATACTCATAATCATCAGATTTACTAAGTTTAATTATACATTACTCAAAAGAAGAATCGCGTTTAAACAATATTAAGTTTTCAATTAAATGTTTATAGTTATACAAATACAATTATTACTTGTGTGTTTAATGATCAAATCAATAAAATGTATCCGATTGTCAATAATTATTACACAAGACTAATTTTACAGTAGAACCGGAGAATTACAATAAGTTTTATTTAGATGTTTCCTTAATATTATAAAATGATGAAATTATAACACTTTGCTATGAAAGCCTACAGTGGGTTGAGTTTTCTATGTTCATTCACATCGTCGAGTTTATCAAAAGATAGCTACGTTGTATGATTTAGTTGAGAAAGTAAAAAATAGGAGTGAGAAGTAATTCACAAGATAAATGCATAAAGAGTATTCAGAACACTCTTATGAATAAACATGAACTTAAAGATTGAGGTAAAGATAGGGCAGAGTAAATATATAAGTACATTTATAAGAAAATGCAATGAAAATAATAAAACTAAATTGTGCATCGTCAAATACAAGGTATTTATTTTAAATTGAAAAATCAGAATATCTCGAAAATAAATACCATGCGAAAATGTTTGAAATAAATCTTTAATATTTTTAACAAAGGTGTCTGACTTTTTGAAAATTACGTTTTTATCATGTTTTGTGTCTAAAATATGAACTGCCATATTTACTAATTACATCAGTATCAAGTACATGTTTAATAATTATCAAAGTGGCGTGGTTAAATTAAAAATAAATGCATTTTCGAGCTCTTGTCTAAATTAACACAGATCACGGCAACGTAAAATTTGAACGATATATTATAAGTACTACTCGTGCAAACCTAATATATCATAAAATTTTCATAATCAGATCTAGAAATCATTAGTCCAAAGAAATAATCACTTTTTCCATTCTATTGCCGGATTTTCGAGAGTAGCGTTTGATATACACAGGATGTATAAAAAGTTTGAACACTGACAAGTATCTCGAGAACTACATATCATATAAAATAAAAAAGCGCGAGTTTAATGTTGTTAAAAAAGTTATTCAGTTGTATGACACTCGATCCCCTCCGCATACATCATTTCGTAGGAGTAAGAAGGAACAATTTTGATATCTTCAATGAAAATATCCATTTTTTATTACAGATTTGAAATTTACTTTACGAAATATGTCGAGTTTATTTAAATAACTATTTTAAACTACGTTTAAATTAAAAGTTATAATAGTTTAAAATTACTCTTTACAACATCTTATAATATAATTAACATTAAGATATGGTGATTTTTTTTTATATTGTTTATCATACAAAAAGATTAATATATTACAAAATGATAAATTTAATGGATTTTATGAATGTGTCATATTTTAAAATGACATTTAATATATTTCCTATAAAGAATATATTTCCATGTTTATAGTTTTAACACGAAGAGGTGCATATACTTCATAAATATAATGTTAAAAACATTGTCAACTCCAAAATTAATGACGAATGAAAGTAAAAACTAATATTCCGTTTTTATGGTAATTAATATTTGTATTGAATATGTCAATATTGCATAAATAAATTATTAATCCATTAAAGAACTATTTTTTTTGCATTTAAAATACTTATAATAACTTATCGACAAATATTTATTTATTTTATTTTTATATTATTTGTTTTTTTTTCTTTTGTTTATTATTTTTGATTATAATCAAATTTATATAAATTTAAAATTTTAATGTTTTCATTTAGTTTAAATTCATTTAAAAATTTGTCCATTATTAAAATATTTTGTTGTACATTGATTTATAATTTTTATTCTTTTCGGAAATGTAGTGTCACATGAATGAACAAAGACTAATAAATTATTTTTGAGGGTACTAAGTTTGGTCGGTAAAATAGTGATTTTTATTTTAATTATTTCCTCAATATTTTGTAATAATTTTATGTTAACTTAAATATTAAATACGTATAATAATCAAAACATGTCGATATTATTATTTGTATATTTTGATTATATATATATTTATTTATATAAAATTACTTGTTTATCAGTGGAAAGTTCTTCTTCATTTAAAATATTAATATTTTATTAATCATTAATACAGTATATTAGTGAAAATTATTATCACCCTGGCATAATTAATGAATTATTTTTTATTTAAATTTCAGTGTTGTTTCTCGTTATTTAAATTAATGAAAATAGTAATTATATCATTGATCTTGCCATTTACTAAAATAATCATCAGATATAATAACAAATAAATGCCCTTTATATCAAATAAACTTTTACTATGCTATCAATTTATTTAATGATACCATGAAATTTTGCTCAAATATTGTACGTTTTTCCAAACTATTTAAAATGAGTTTGAAGTTGCATATTTTATTTAAATAAAATTCAGCGTTTTTATAATATACTTGTGGTTTAGCATTACGCAGATTGTTTCATTTATTTCATCAGATGTAGAAATAAATTTATTTATAACATAAATATCTTTATTAATAATACAGAATCAAATAACACATTAAGATAGGTCAGAAAATAAAATATTTTGTTAAACAAATATAACATTATACGTATATTATATTTGCTTATTTTTAACATTTGTATGATTAAATAATTTTGTTTAAAAAACGTTAGATTTATTTAACTGCCAGTTTTTGTAAAGGGAAAATACTATTAAAAATCATTTAACCAACCGAGAATCTGATACGTTAAAAAAAATTCTCTAATCTTCTTTTATGATATAAATTATTATTTTAAACACGAAACGATGCTTTAAAAATCGAACGAAATGATTTAATTATTCGAGGACTTAAAACGCGCGTTCTAAGAGTGTATTATTACACATTTATATATTCTGTATTATATTTAGGATTTATTTCAAAAGTCTCATAAAAATTCTTTTGGAGTTCAGATGAATCTTGGCGTATATCGTCTTTTTTATTAACTGGAAAATAATTTGTATGACTCGATGAAATAAATATTTTATAAATACAGTTCAATAATTCATACTTATGCATAGTTATAAGTATTAATTAACAAAATGATATCAAATGTTCGTCAAAACTGACACAAACAACAAGTTTTTACTGGAATGTTTAATTGATTTATCTTTCTCAAATTACTTTAAAGTTAATATATTAAAATACAGACTTTTTTCTTGAACGGCTCGATTATTAGCTGGTTAAAGATAGATTTTATGCTAAAATGAAAAGAAAACGATTTGTATAATTAATTATTTCACAGTGGCGGGCATAATATTATACAATATTATAAAATATCACTTATATAATACAGTAATGAAAATTGCAGAGTATTGTTATCACTGGTTGTTCATGTATATAAAAAATCCTCAAATCATGGCGAACATATATATAATTGTCAATTGATCATATATCATTTTTTTATCGATTTTATAACTACTTTAATAGACTGTTTTGCCAATGTAATGTAGTTCAGTATGCAAGTATTAGATCATTCATAGACTTCCAAGAAGGAATGATTAATTTTTAATAAGTTTGGCTAGCGTATAAGAAATATGTACACTAAATAAATTAAAAAAAAATGATATGTAATGTACCTTTCCAAAAATGGTGTTACTAATGAACAATATTGCATGATTCTAGAATTAAATGACATATATTTTTATGTTTTTAACATTACTGAGTACAACAAAAATACCAAGAAACTCAAATACAAATGTATATAGTGTAACAGAAGTTTAACTTTTTCTATCGAGTAAAACTTGAATTATTTTCAAATGTATATAAATCCGAGCAAATTTTATTCAACGATTAAAATTAAAGACACCTGACCTGGTATAAACTTTTGGATTATATAACAGTACACGTGTTGTATTGTTTAAAACTGTATAAAAAAGTCGTTTCAATGAATGTTTAATAAACTGAAATCTTATTAAATATATTTACAATGTAAATTAATAATAACTTTAATGTTGAAAACACGATCAGGGGTTTGTGGGAGGATGTAATTGCATATTGTCTTCATATAATATCAGAATTATAATTATTCAAAACTAAGTATTACATAATATTGCAAAAGTAAATAAAACAATTAAATTTACGGTATGAAGTGATACTTCATTTTATGATTATAATTTGTCAGACGTCTGCGTTTTTTTATATTCTATTTATAAAGGAACGCTAATATATACCAAAATATTTTAAATTACTCCAATAAATAATAAATTCATTAATTTCTGATTAACTGTGCATTACTGTGATCTAGATATAAACAATTCATTTTGCAGTTTTTTATTTTAGCTTTTCCGTTGTATCTCAATAGAATTTGTATTTCTCTTTAGTTAAAATAGCTCCTAAAATATACCTACGATTAATTCCCATAAATTATAATGCGCTCGCATTATTATATTAACTGAATATTAAATAATTAAAATGCATATAAAAAAGTTAATGCAATGGTAGTTTAATCAAACATTTTTTCTACTATTAATAAATAGTATATAAATAAAATAATTAATACAACAAAAAAAGTACGTTAAGAATAATATAAATAATCTAAAAAGTTGATTGATCATCATTTATTAATTGGTTTTCGGAATATGAGTTTTTAATATATATTATATGTTAATTGAATAGTATCTATTTGTCATTATACGAAATTGTGCTTTAATCTGAATTATTATTTTAATAAAATTGTAGTTTTATCTACCTGTAAAAATTTACAAGAAACTAGTTATAGAAAGATTACATTTCAAATGCTCTAATGAAGTAAAAAGAAAGAATTTACATTTTTTTATTTGAACAATTAAATTCCGATTATTTCGTATTTATGACAAATTTCATTTATCATTAATATACGAATTTGAAAAAATAATAGATCAAATTTAAGTTAATATTTTTTACGAGGAATTTTTTAATTTTGGATTAATTCTAATTAAAATTCAAAGTGATAAATATATTTTTTATATAATTATACATTATAATGAAACAGCACATTGAAAAAGTCGTGTATAAAACTTTTGGATTACGTTAACTAAGAAATTATAATTTTTGAATTATTAATTGTAACTATTTATAATAAATTGTATTTGGCGAATCACTTGACGTTTAATCAAATACACACATTTTATTTAAAATTTGTCGAAACACAAACTAAAAAAACCTACTTTTAAGTAATATTTGCATGTTACGATTAAATATGAAAATTTATGTAGATTTGTGGTAATTTTACAGTTTCATTAACATTATTTCAAACATATATCTTCTTTTACGAAATTTATCAACTATTTTTGATAAAATATGAAAAAATTACAACCTTATTTAGAGGTTTTAAGAAAACTAATTATACAGAAATTAAAAATCATTAGAAATTATTGCAATTTAATCATTGCGATTAATAAATTAAGAGGATTATGTCGATAGAAAATTATAACAATATTTCTTTTGGTTTAATTAATATTCATTTGATATCATGGGAATAGAATATAGTTAACTCAAAATTTATTACAAACTGATCTCGAATACTGAACTATCAATAATAGTCAATTATATATAACGATGGTTATTGAATAGCTACAAGAAAAACGAAACCATTATTGACCGAAAATATTTAATATTTTCAGTTATATATTATATTTTCATCCAATATTGAATATTATATAAATGATTGTATTGCGATTACGTGTTATACTATTTATTTACGCATTACTGGTTATTTTCTCATTGTTTTAGATTTCATATGAATAGGAAGTGGAAACTTGCCGAACTAGGAGTGAAAACATGTTAAATTATTCTTATGTTTCATATATATTTAATTTGGTTATAAAAAAATTTAATGGTATAAATAAAATATGTAATAAAAGATAGAAATATTTTGAAACCGAAAGAAAACCATGTTATATTCATAATAAGCGTGTTAAATCACCATGGTGAGCGTGACGTTTGACCCAAACAAGACATTTCGTTAGAAGATTTTTAAATTACATTCATGCATAGTTTTCAATTTTGTTCCTCAGTCATCAGTGGCTAATACTGAAACAATATCACAGCTCATTAAAAAAAACAACGTTGGTAGCCACTGATGGTGACATATTTCATACTAATATCAGACTATTCTAGGAGGACAGTATTCATGAATATATATATATATGTGTGATTTCTATCAATGATTTATCAAATATTTCATTGTCCTAAAATAGTCTTACATAGAAATCCATATGAATATATGGTACCCAATTTGAGATAACACTTTCTTATAATTATTAAATTGAATTGTAATATTATTATAAATTTAAATAATTATTTTCACAAAAAAAAAAAAAATAAATTATAAAAGTAATATTATATAAATACATTATATATATTTAAACATTTAAAATTAAAATTTTTCTTTAATAAAAAATATTGATCTCTATTCACAAACAAATTTTTTTT
>JABFOX010001670.1:0-12553 GCA_022817665.1 Axea sp. ZL-2020
AGGGTTAGGTAAAACAAAAGCGACATTTTCAATGACAGTTTTAACCGCAGTTGTGTACACAATGAAATTTTCATTGATTATTAAAATATGCATGATTAGATGAAAATGTATCAATTTTACTGTTGTTTGTTCATTTGATTATTCGTTCATTTATTAACATAGAAAGCCATTGTTAATCAATCGATACCTTAAGGAACATTTGATCTATTAAATGGTTGAATTAAATATAATTTTGTGAATAAAATTAACTTTAATGTAACCATTAATATGCTCACTGAATGTAATTAATAACTGAATATATCTTGTAGCTATTTTTTCCTTATTGATTACATCGGCTGATTTAAATTGACTGTCTATGTTAATAAACTGTTGTGTAAACAAACAAATAAATATGACTGTAATAATCTTATGCAAATGGATTTTTTATCTACAACTTATTGGCTTACCCATTTTTGGCTCCTGGATGCTCTGTTGTTGTTCTTCGCTACCAGCCCAGGTATCAATCGGACGATTGAAACTATGGCCCGAAGAGGAGGCCATTTCGCCGCGGTTGGCAAAAGTACGCGGACCTACACCACGTCCACCACCACGACCACCGCGACCGGATCTTCCAGATCCTCCTCGTCCTCTTCGATTACCACCGAAACCACCATCTCGGACACCATCCTCCATGTTCCTCTCATTTTCTTTGTTTTCTCGACAACGCCCTGAAAATGTTATGTTTTTAAGTATTATAAATAAATAATAGCAGCATAAAAACGAAAGCATTTCAATTATATACATAGCAAGAAATATTTTTTTTAATAAATTAGACCAATCAAAAAACCTAAGACCATATGTCCTTCTTTTAATATAAAATAAGTATTTCTTTCATTCTGGAAACATTATGCTCACACAAACAGTATGTAAAGATAAGATAAGAGTATAGATTTCTATTAAAACATACTCTAATTTTGTTTTGGAGCAAACCAAGAGTTTAGCGTGAAAGAGAAATTAGTTTCACAAAACAGTAAATATTATTAATAATATATTTATTTAACATTATAACTTTTAATTAAAGTACTATTTTTATTAGAGTATTCATTTTATTTTAAACAATTTTCTAAAATATTCATTAAAGCTTGTATTTATTATTTGAGTACGTAATGTATATATATTACGAAATACATAATTAAAGTTTTAATTGTAAAATTTTACTTTGTAATGATTATGTAATATAATAATTGTTAATGATAAAGATCAAGAAATGTAGTTTTATTTTATTTGATGTTTACTTAAAACAGAACAATTGTTCTTTAATTATAGATTTTATTAATTATTACACAAAATATTAAATAAATGTTATAATAGTATTTTCACTTATTTCTTGTATTTATTATATTAATATGGCAATAAAAATTATTATATTGTTTAAAGATAAATATAAATATAATACAGTACTCTATGTTTCATGCAAAATATAATATACATTATATCAATATAAATAAAATGTTTAACATACATCCACGGTTGTCATGATTGGCACGTCCTCGAGTTCCACGTAAACCACCGCTACGCTGACCACGACGATCTTCCCACTCAGTAGAATCTTCTTGTCTACCTGGTTGTTCTGCATTTTGTTTGGAGCCACTGGGTTGACGAGCCTTCTTCTTTTTGACTTCCCATTCTGCACTAACTCCTTCTAAGAGATCATTAACAGCACGATTCAGATCCCCATCATTATCATGAAGAGCCATGACAACTTCGTCTTCAGAACGACCCATCATTTCCATAACTTGCTTGACTCTCTCTTTCATTGTCGAATCTTCGCCTCCAACAGATCGGGTGTCAATAATTTGTACATTTCGCTGTTCGGTTTTCTGCAAATATTCACCATAATGTTATTTTTTAATTTAACTTAAATCAAATATATCTATGTTAGAGATTATTGTACAATTGAAGAATAAAATGAAGTAATGCATAAGGAAAGTTTGATTGAAATAAAATATCTTTTATAAAAACTTTGATGTATTATTTATTTGATAATTATATAATGTATGAAAATGTATTGAATGATAAATTATCTTGTACATAAATAAAAATACCAGTATTATTATTCAGATTTTATTTCTAATAATTTTATATCAAACCAATAAAAAGATTTAACATTTTTAACTATTTATAAAAAATCCGTTTTAACATATTTATTTTATTAATTGCATTAGTTTATAATGCTAACTATTTTTAAAATTAAATATAATATATATTAATAAATTATAATAAAAAGAGCTTCAGTAGAAAATGAACAATACTGTACATACTGTGTAAAATATCAGTGTTTTGTATAATGTAATATATTAAAAGTTATATTAGAACATTTATTATTTAAAAAATCAATATTTCAAGAATAAGATAATTTTAAATTACATTATTTATTTCATTTTTCATTATTACTTATGGTACATAAATTGGCTTATATTAATCAACTTACAGTTAATTTTTTTACTGTTTATTTTAAAAAATGTTTCATGTATGCAGTGTTATTACAGAATTTTAATTAAATGCAGTAGATATAAAATATAATTTTGTTAATATTTGTTTACAAATGTAATATTATATATAAATATAATAAATCATATAAAGTACACATCATTTTGATTAAATTAAAGCTAAATTAAAATACATTTTTATTGCATACTATTTTTAATGTATTATTATCTCATGTTATTTCTAAAATAAGGTTAGAAAGAGGTTAAACACGAGATTTTATTTAAAAAATGATAATATATTATTGAGCCCATAAATAATTCAAAGATTGCTCTTTTATAATAAAGTCTTTTTAACACTTATTTATCTTCATTATTAAATTGGATACATTAGTTATTATGAAACTTTTAAAAAATATATTAAGGTAAATATTTATATTTACATGACATTTCATTATAAATAAAACAAAATTAAAGTTACAATCAAAATTCAAATGATATAAAAAATCAGTTATACAGTGTATCACAGCAAAACTACATTTAAACCATAAAATTCCTCACAACAGAATCATTCTTTTTTGGAATTATTGAGAAAATATCCAAGTGCTAAATCTGATTTACACAAACTGTTTTTAAATCACAATTTCGCACTGAAGTTCAACTGTAAATAACAAATAACCAACCTGTGATTTATCATGTTTTGATGAATCCGAGGACTTGGACTGATGATCTGACTTTCCATGTTGTGAATTTTTCTTAGCCGTGCCTCTCCTGCCGGAAGAAACTGACGTTTTGTTGTTTGAACTCATTTCCAACTAAATGCCAGTCACCTACTTCACACTTATCACACTATATACACTCCCTATGTACAATCTAAAAACATTTCAAAAAGTATCATTAGTATAAAATATATTTAAAATAAAACCTTATAAATATACAAAAACTTCAAAAATCGTGTGGAAAAATAATTATACAAAAGTTGTATTGTTTATCAGATTTATATAACCAAAATAGTTAACCAATGAAACGAGTTTTAAAATAAAATGAAACGCTGGGTGCACGTGCAAACCGAACCTAAATATTAGGAATTTTTCACAACGAAGGTAAACGCGCCGAATTGTTGAAAGGAATGCGGGAAAACTAAGTAGCGCGGAGAGAAAAAGCAAAAATATCGCTTTTGGGGAAAAGGTGGGAAATTTTTGTGACGCAATTATAAACACGTGACGATTTCAATCACGGCTGTTCGAGCAACTCGAACGTTTACTATTCTCTTCAATGAAGAATGGCAAAATTGCAGCGGTGATTCGGCCGAGTTGCGCGCAATGCGGAGTGGTACAAAAAAAGCTCGAGCCAATGCGCGATCTATTTCGAACCGGGAAAGCGGCACGTTGTCGATCGTGTGAAAATCGGTGCAGAGAATTACGCGCGCGTCGGTCGCGTCATTTTGAACAGTTCACAAACCAAGGTTTCTGAGATTTTGTAAAACCATGTGCACGACGGACGCCATTTCTGGATTCACAGAAAGCTTGTCAACTATCGTTGCGATGGTAGTCGCGCAACACGAACCGAGAAGAAAAACGTTTGGATTTACGGTAAACTCACGCTTGTTTTAGCTGGAAATGGCGTCCTCGTGGGACGCGTGTATTGTCGGCCGCGAAAAATTTCGGATTTCTTGTCGTTTTATGGCAGGCCGAGAGCAAAGCAATGAAAAAAACAATGTACCTTTCGTACCTTAATAATGTCTGTAAAACAAGTCACGTGATCCTACGCAATCCCCACCACGCCACAGCCAATACAAGACTGTATGATGTCAGACTTACCATGAAATTCACGTTTGTACTATTGCGCCATCTGGTAAACTTGTAACATTCGACGTTTTCTTTTTTCATGAATATTATTTGAATATGAAGTAAAGATAATAAATAATTTAATACACGATACTTATAAAATCGGATAATTATAACGCCATATTACTTTATTCAAATAAATCCGAATGCACAAATTATTTTTTAATTTGTCTCAAGTTGGTATGAAAATACTGCTACCACGGAGTTCGTGTCATTTGTTATTATATTAAAAATATTAATAATTCATTTGAATGTTTAACATTAGAAACATATGGACAATTTTTTTTTTTAAATATACCTTACGGTCTGTATTTTTTTCTCCTCGGAATTAAAAGTAGATAAAAAAAAACGAACACTTTATTTGTTAATAACGTTGTTATCTGATTACCACACAGATCGCGAGCAAGCATTCTCTTTTTTGATCATCAAAATTAACAAATTAAGTCTTTCTTTTTATGTAAAATTATTACCTTTTTAAAAATTCTTTTACTTCCTGGATATTTTTTTGCTTTTAAATCCAATTCTGAAATAAATGCTAATGACTAATATGACTATTAAAAACTTTGCTAAAAGTACAGAATATAATGGTGATATATTATTGTGATATAATATTCCAAGAATGTCCCATTGAAGATATTAAATGACATTGAATTCCAGTAATGTTGCAATATTTGTTCAAATATGACAAAAGCAATTTTTCGTTACAAAATTATTTATATAAATAAAAAATTCACGAACTGAACTCGTTGATATACAAGCATCAGATGGATACGCTTATACTTACGCCACCATGTAGATTTCTATCAAAAATTAAACTAATGTTTAACTAAGATAAACAGAGATGTTGAAATTTTCAACTATCAAGCTTCTTTTTAGTTTATATTTTACAAAGTTTGAAGTTTTAAAGGTTTTTCAAATTTTTATACTCATCAGATTATTTTTTCGATTTTTTAATTTAGATTTCACAATTAAAAGGTATAAAATGGATAGATATTTTAATACATGAGATATTTATTTGCAATTTAGAAATATTTTTTGAGTGTGGCAATATTGCAGAATGATGCAGAATATTCCTTATATATTTCGTGTTGTTTCATGCAAAAAATGTATTGGAGTTAATATGAAACACAGCTACATGGTGGGGTAAAACTCTTAACATTATATTAAATGTTTTAATAAGTCATTTAGTTATTTCATTCAGAATTCTATTAATTTTATGTACGAGTTAAATTTGCAGCCTGATTCATAGTTAATATTGTATTTTTAATTGGATTTATAATTGGAATTACCATTCTTTCGTTTTTAACCAATAATAGAATGTAAAGAAGTATATATTTCACAAAGTCTTGTGCTGCATTTTATGAGTTATAAATTTTCCATTCATAACTTTAACTAAATATAATAAAAAAATAATAAAAAAATAACGTTAACTAAAAAATTGAACAAATATATAATATATTATAATTACAAAAAAAAAACAATCTATAATTAAATAAAACCTAACAATTATTAAAAGTTTGCAAAAATGGAGCTAATAATTAATTATAAATTATTATTACTAAATCTATCTATTTTGTATTAATTTTGAAATATTGTTACAAACACAAGAGAGTGTCCAAATATGTATCTGTTAAAAAATCCAATTAATATCGGTTAAAGACTTAACTAGGTTGTGATTTATGTTTATTTTCTAACTTTAATTCTTTAATTAAAACTAGCCAAGAACCTAGATAGGTTCATACTTTATTTGGATGTCTTTTTTAATACTTATATATAAACATTAATTTGAATTTATAAATAAACTTTATATTTTTTTAAAATGGTGTTATTTTATATCAAGTAGTATTTATTTAATATCAAAATTATATAATATATATTAATAGGTTGCTCATGTAAACCATAGTTCTTGTATGTGCGCTTGGATATCTTCAATTTTAACACATGGCCCATGTAGAATAATCTTAACAACCATTCTACCGGTATAATCCATACAAAATATTCTTGAACGGTCGTTTTACTTGTATAGTCCATGCAGAATATTGTTGGACAGGTCATTTACCTGCGTAACTCGTGTGAAAGATCATTGCACGAGAGCGTTTCACCCATATGATAATAAACACAATAATATATAAATAATAAACTCTTTAATTTAATTTGTTAGCTATTTTAAAAGACGCAAATACCAACGGAAATTATAATTTATTTGTTTGAACCGTTTCAAAATGTTATTTATTTAGTTTAAGTTATTTTTACAATTAATATTTTTTAATATACTGTGTAAAACCTGTTTTAATCTAATAAATCATGAGTAATTTTATCTTTGTATAAATATTATCTGCGTTAGTGAAATTTAGGAGTAGATAAAAACAATAGCAACAAAGTGAATTTTATAAAATGGTTTAATTAACGCGTTAAAACGTAATTAATAAAAACATTTATTGTTATTAATACGATTGATTAATTGATCTACAGTTTTATGCAAATCTTATCACTTACATCTCCATTAAATAAATTTTTATTTGAATTAACACATCTTGTGTGGTACCATATCCAATAACTAAAATCTAATTACAATTCTAAAATTCAAATTACACAATGGACACAAACCCAATTTACTTTAAAACTTTTTGAACTTTGTCAAGTGGAATTTAATTTACTACGCAATGGTGGTCATGTTTTGATTATATTTTTATTTGAACATAATGTAATAAATTGTAAATCAACATAGCATGAGACATTTTTTACATACTGTATTTAGAAAAAATTGAAAATGCACAATTCGATACAAACCAAAGCAATTGTTTAACTATATTTGATTTATTTATATAATATATAACTGTATATAATTTATAAAATTCAATTCGTTTCAATTTCTTGCAATATGTTCCAATTTAAATATAATTAAAAAGTGATCATTGCTCAATGCTTAATTTAATTCAACTTAACATAATTAAAAAGTTTCTACTCAAACTGAATTTGTATTCATTTTATAATTTGATTTTTAGAATTGTAACAAAAAGAAATTACAGAAAGTTTATCAGCTTATCACTTTTTTCCTCAGAATTTATGTACAGAACATTGGACTGCGTTTCATGCATTAAAAAATGATTTTAGATTATCTCCAACATTGTTTAAAGAATAAGAAATTCACAGTTCAAACTAAATTAAAAAAAAAAAATGCAGTTGACAGAATTGATCTCCAAAATGAACATTATTTAAACCTGTTATCGATTATGATAATCATGAAATGATTATCATAATCAATAAATATCAAAAATCTAGATGAAATAATGAAACTTGAAGCTTTATAAAATCTTGTACAATGCTGGAGAATGTTTTCAGTTTATGAATCAGAATTACACAAATAACATTGAGTTCAAGAATCCTACAAAGCAGAGACAAAAAGTAACACTTTTATTTATCAAAGTTTAAATCATGAAATTCTGGACATTTTGTTTCAGTCAATCAGTGATTAATCGTAATTATCTATAATTGTAATGCCAATTTCGACAATAACTAGAAATCATCCATATAGTGTATCTCGACACAACTGTCAGAAAATGTATAAATAAACAAAAGTGATAAAATATCAATATTTCATAATTTATATGCTGTCGTTCAAAGAATTTGATATTTCAAAAATTGTTCATACATTAAAATTCAATCAATACATTATTCAAGCCTTTCAATTTAATGGAAGAGTTATAATTTTCAGCTAATAATGATATTATTGAATTTTTGATGGCCAAACAGGCCCCTTCACACGGGTTGCTTGAGTAAACGACCTGCTCAAGAATATTCCGTATGACCTAATCGACAGTTTTCCACACGAGTCACGCGGATGAAAACGAAAGATATCCAAGTGCAGATACATAGGCCGGATGCAATATATGTAATATAAATAGATTACACTGGTAACCCATCGATAGACACTCCTTAACAAATATAGCAATAACACTATTTTCACTGTAAACCATACTTGTAATTTTTTATTAAAACTATGTTTACTATTTTGAATGCAACAGAAAAAAGTCTATTTCTACAGTTTAATTAATAAAGGTTTAGTATGTAAACGACTTTTTGAATGAATGTTACAAGATAAAATACAACACAATGTAAATAAAGAAAAATAAATTCATACATTAATTTGTACATTCATAAAATTTTCATATCCTAGCAATTCATTAATGTTTATGAAATTTCATACTTTTTGTAATCCTTTAATTTATGTAATTTTCTTCTTTATAATCCCCAATGCAATAAATAATATATTATTAATCCAATTCAAATACAAGTCCAGAAAATTCATATTTAAAAAATGTCTATATTTATGGTTTTCTACTTTTATCTTTCTATTTCATTTTAAAATACAAATATTCATTATTAATTTATATGAATTATTATGGAGATTGATAGTTTGATGTATAGCAACACTCTTTTAAAATGTTTTAATCATGTAACAAATATCTGATGTATTGCATTAACCTATGATTAAGTTTGTTTTTAATGTTGTGTAAAAACTTAACCAGGCGTAGTAACTGTATACGAGCCCGTTCATACAAGCATACGTATGTAGATGTGCACATATGCAGTTAGAGTACTGACAGTGTCAAAAACGGAACCAAACATTTCTTCGTAATTAAATTCAAGTTTAATTCTATTATTTCATATTTTAGTAAACAAATTGTATTTTTTTAGTCAGTGTGTCGTAATAATTAAAGTGATACTGATCGTATTTCGTTATTATATATATTTAAAATAGCGCGAATTTTGAATTGCAAACCAAATTTACAAGTAATATACCTATTATAAATAATTCTAAAAACAAATGTTCAATGTGAAACAAATAAACTATTTACTTAATATTGTTGATTTTCATCAATCCGTTCATTTTTTGTCATTGCAGTGTGAGTTTTATAGTTACAAAACACCAGACAATTTTTACCCGTGGAAACATCTTGGAAAACTTTTTTATTAAACGTAAACAAATAATAGCCAGTGGAATTAAACAAAACATACACTTGGGAAGTGATAATAATTAGAATCAATTGCAATTAATTTCATACGAATAAAATGAATTACTGAGGACAACTCGTGAATAAGCCGGCTAAAGCAGAATTTATTGTCAATGAGGTTAAGTGTTCCAGTATTGTAATACGATGGCAGTGGAATTCATCATAAATCGCCTGAAAACCCTCTTTTTATTGGTACTCGGAGCTTTTAGACGTGCTATGTGTTACCTCAGACGCAGAAGAAAATCCTCATGTGATTCTATTCCACTTTCAGCAATTGGAGTTATTCCTAACACCACTGACAATCATGTAATACATAAAATGTTTTGTACAAGCATGATACTTTTAATGCATAAGCATTTTAATTAGTTGTTCATGAACATGTTTATTAATAAAAAAATTTTTTTTATTTATTTATTTTAAATCAAATATGAATAAATTGCACATTTCTGTGCTTTGACACAGTGTTATCAATTTGAAATGACATTTATTAACACGTTATTTCAATTAATGTATTTTGACATGCTATCATTGAATATTGATTAACGTAAATAATAAAAGTAAATGTATTAAGAGTCATCATTAATAGTAGTTACTACTGTAAAATTTAAATTTAAATAATATCAACTTATACATATTTACAATACATTAAATGATAGGTATATTTTTTATTGATTATAAGTTTTATTACTATAGTACAGTATTACAAACTAATAAACAACAGTACAAATATTTGAAATGCATTTAATTTGATCATTGTTATTGATTGTAAAATGTATAATAATTACATACATAAATTGTTATAATTCATTAAAAAATTATAAAAAAAATTATAATCATGTATAAATTGGAATTATATTATTTTACATGTTTAATAACAACTTAATACTTTTATAAGTTAATAATGTGTTATTATTAATCAAACTAAATAAAATTAATTAAAAATCACATGTTATTTAGAAATACATAAAAATATATTTATGTTTATGTGTAATTTTTAAAAAAGATTTTATTTATTCTTTATATAAAAAATAAACAAACATAATATTGATTTTGAATAATTTATAGGACTTACAACAATGGGAACAATGGGAAGATAATCCAGTTGTTGTGGTAGCAGAAAAACCAGTAAATCCTATTCAAGAAAAAATTCAACAATATAGACAACAAGTTGCAAAATTACCAGAGAATCAAGATGAAGAAAATCAATATAATTTTTTTGAAGTAAGCACAAATAAAATGTAGTCAAAAGCTTTGTATTAAAATCATGGTAAAGAGAGTCTTTACTATTACTAATTATGAGACAGTGTTCATCACTTGAGACAAATATGTATTTAATATATATATATTTTATTTAGTTATTGAAGCAATTTTCAAAATTAGTGGGAAACAGTAAACTTATTGAAATTCTAATTTAAATTAAAATATAAACAAGAACAGTATAAACAATGGGTTATACTTTTTGTTTGTTCGTAGTTTTCCCATTGTCAGTTCTACTATATTTATTTCATAAGCAAAAACGCAGTTTTATAAATTATTATATCTTGTATTCAATTTGTAAATTCAATTTCACAAAATCTGTTTCAAACTTGTTATTAAATTCATTAAATATTGAATGAAAAAGAGTTTATTTCAATTTATTTGAAATTTGTTGAAATTATTCATCAGCAATATTGATTGTTAATTTGTAAGAAGCAAGAAACAAAAATTAAGAAGTCTTTTTTATTTTACATCATTTTCATTCTAAATTTATTTAACTAATATCGCTTTTCTTTTATTACTCATTACAATAATAAAGCTAATTACTATACTGATATCCACTTTCAATAACATTTTTGAGGATCTTACTTTCTTTAAAAATTATTTTAACTGCATAATATCTACTTTTGATTCAAAACATTTGCTGTGCTCTCTTTTTTCTTTATTGCTACACCAACTATGAATATTCTGATTACTACAATAAGAACCCCAACATTTAAAAAATATTTAGAAAATAGTCTACAAAAAATTAATTTTTACAAGTTTTATTGCTTGTATTCTTGCAAATAATTCTGATTCACCAAAAAGTTTTATTCAAATATTTTGTTATGACATTAAAATTTATTATTTTTTTATAATGCTCTTTCTAAATAATATATAGTAAATAAATTATTATGACTAAATATCTAACTTAGTAATGGTTCCTACTTTTTAAAACTAAAATTTATTATAACAATCAATTTTTTTCTATACTAATCTAATCGAAAAATAACTTAAACTAATGACTAGTTCAATCTTGTTGCTAAGAATAAACATAGAAATAAAATATATATTTATATAATAAAGATTAGGATCATATATCTGATTATTATCAGAACATAAAAGAATCTTGTAGCCTAAAATAGATTTAAAAGCTTTAAAATTACCTATTATTTTAGTCTAAAACTTATATAAATATTTAAAATATCTATATTACCTATATAAAACATTACTTATGCTCAGTCCTGATGACATGGGTTCTGCTTGCGTTTATTGTTATTTGATTTGTATATTTTTATTTGTTAATAAGTCCAAATACATATTTTCTTACAAGAATTTTATCATTTAGCCATTTTGTATTAGATTAGATAGTATAGCAAAAGATTCTAATAAGATCATTAAAATGATTTTATTTTTATTTATTTTTTTTTTTCATGTTTCTGTATTTGTTTTCACTGACAATAAATCTAATAATATAATTCTTGTAGTTTACATTGATGCATGTAAATGATATTGCAATTCTTTTTAACTAAATCTCTTGTCATATAATAAAAACTCAATTTTATACAATGAATTATCTTTGCTGGAACGTTATGTGTATTTTTTTAAATTATTTTTTTCACTTCGTTGGGTACACAAATTTTTTTAACTAAAATTGAATGTTATTAGTGGAACATATTTTTCTGGTGCAAAAGAATGGGATAAATTGATAAAATGAGTTAATTATATATTTTTAATATATTAATGAGATTTTTTAGATTAGGTAGTTTTGGAATACGTATTCGAGGAAAAGACAACCTTAAGAAACTGGTACTATCTCTGCAATACAATTTCTCTGATTCTGAGATTGAAACTATCATCTACTTTTTCGTCTAGAAGATTTAGTGTATTGATTAATGATTTGCTCTTTCTTTTCATTTTATCAACATCAGTTCTTTGCATTATTATTGAAACTACTTGCCCTGGATCGATATGAGTGATCATAATCTAT
>JABFOX010001671.1:0-12553 GCA_022817665.1 Axea sp. ZL-2020
GCCTCGGGAAGGGTTAACAAACTTTATCATTTTAAAAATAGGACACAGTTCATGATTTTGTCATATTGAAAAATGTTTGCTCTTTGCAGTACATTATACTTGCATTTTTCAAGCAAGCATGTATCTATTTTCAGCTCTAAGATACATATACTATAATTGAATGTTGTGAACTTCATTTCGCTTATTTACCGCACAGATATACATTGATACAAGACATGCACTAACGCTATAACTGTACTAATCAGCATTAACGCGGTCCAATTTTCATACACGCTGATAAATTTATCAAATAAATTTTGTACATTCAGGTATCTGTTACAAGGACCAATTTTTTATATCCCTCCTTATACAAACTCATGATTGTTTTTCAGAGTTGCCAAATTTCGTACATTTAGATCAAAATTTGAGAAAAGTGTTAACTCCACAAAACATTCAATTTTGAAAAATTCGTAGTAAAAATTAAAATGGTTAATATAAAGTTGTGGTGCTTATGTATAATAAACATTACTAAAAAATTATAAAACATTTTCAGTTCAATTGCTCAATAAAATTTAAAATATTCAAATTCTGATTTTCAATAACTCAATACATTTGGCTTTATTTTCAATAATTTATAGTGCACATGCTATTACCACAGCTTTCATATTATACGTTGTAATTTTTAATACAGCTGTGTTTCCTCGGCATCAGATTTTGCATCGACAAGTAAGACCAAAAATAAGTTTCACTTCGCTTGCTCGTAGCAATTAATTACGGTAGATGTGTCAGTGATTTACATTCTTTCTCAAACATAAACATACAACACGTCCTAGTGCACATGTATAATAAATACACGCACTGTGTTGTGACTGAACGATGCGAACGAGCAAAGCGAAGTTCGCCTGAAATGTGCATTTCAGGAACAAAATGTACAATACAATATGTGCACATAATATATAATGAAATGAAGTGTAAAATATTTATTTATTATTTAATATAAAAGCATTGAAATATAAAAACATTAAGATTATTAAGGTCATAAGTATAATTTATTAAATGTTTGTTGAAGATATAGTTCAAGAATAGTTTTATTTTATTTTTTCTATTTCAATTTTATTTTATTGTGTCATTTTTTATATGTTAAACATTTAAAATGTAAGATTTGAATACCCATTCAACCTAAACTAATCGTTACCACTGTATTCATGCACATCGCTGTGCTGGTCATTTTCTTAACTTCCAGACTAACTAAAAAAAGAGCACAGAAATAGCTCACAGGTGCAATAATTAAGACTATCACAAATAAATTCTTAAAAATAATCCATTTAATATATCACAATATAAGCAAATATATATATATATTAATAATAAACTGAGTATTTATCAAATAGCGTGTGTTCATTAGTGCCTATGAAATGTGCAATTTCCATACCGAATAACTAAATATTTCGTCTAAGCAACGCCCCTATAGTGACTCTGTAAACTCGGGCTTTTCACGCGAAGTGACTGATTTGATACGCACAATTCATGTGTGATCTCGTCTCTTTAGAATAACAATATCAAAATGATGACAATGACTTGAGTCATTAATGAGTTCGTCAATAATATATGATTTTAATTAACAACCCAAAAAAACGCAACCCAAATAATGCAAATAAAGGCATGACACGCGCGGTTTTCAATTAGTCGCGAATGCGATTAATCTGTGCAAAATTAAAGATTGCGAGATTGTAATACAGAGCTATGCCCCAACTGGTGGTCTGGGTTGGACGAAAAGGAAAGGTGTTAGTTAAAATTCATCGAGTTCATAATTTCATCTTGTGCAGCATCGTCGTTACTCGCGCTGGTCACAACTTAGTGGATTCAGAGCACTTGATTCATTCGCTTACGAAAAAGTGTCGTGGAAATTTATCGTTGCGGCGAGCTTGAGTCTGAAAATTTGGATTTTCATAGAGAAAAGCGCTTTTCTTTTTCTCCGCGTGTTATTAATACACGGTAATACTGTTAATGTTGTCGTGATAAGCTTAATAAAACTAAACGAAACATACTATCAAATAAATTCCTCGAAATAAAATTAATAAATTACATTTACATCAAACTATAAATCGCAATTTGCGCCAAACACTAATTAGTTAGATTTCTTTTGACCGCGATAAAAATTATTGCTTTCGAGATAAAAATGTTTTTTATTCAATCGTAAGATTCAGAAATATAAATTGTTAAAATAAATTTTATTTTTAAAACTCATGTAATATATCAAGTCGTAAAACCAAATATATTGTTCTGTACTATTATGTAAACTAATGTTCAATATATATACGTTAAATAAGTAATCAAAAATGTTACATTAAATAATGTCCCAGATTTAATGCTGTATAGATATATTATACATAGCTAATACCTCACGCAGCACTTTTAAATATCAAATTAAGCAGTTATGGAATTGAGGAATACTTGGATGAATGATAATCAGTGACACAAATTATATAAACTCAAATATTATCAGTGCATGGAGGGGAAAAAGCGCGTCACTCTTAAGGGGTTACTTGCAGTCACGTATTTTAAAAAAATCGATTTGAGGAAAATGTTACTATGCGAAAGTACAATGCTTAAAAACACATGTGATCTTGGCGGACGAGGTAAATTTTGATTGGAAAACTTATCCATAAATTGACAGTTTATTATGAATGAGCAATCAGAAGAAAGAGTAGATTCGATTGTAAAATTGACAGAAGCAACGTAAGCCAGTGTTTTACCATTATAACTATAAGCATGACATTTCAACACGATTATTAAAAATTTTCCAAAAATGTTTCGAAGACTGACTAGTCAATTTATGCAGACTTAAGGGATTTCAAAATCCTTCTAGGCAACATTACTATTGTACAACTTGTTATTTACAAAGCAGATTCTTCATTAATGAAGGTTATTTCAATATGCTGGTTATTTCAACATTAAAAAATTAAAAAGTGCACCGCAAACATACAGTTGTGCAGCATATTATGCAGCACGGAAAAGCAGCCTGATGCTGCGCGACCTGATACGAAAATCTCGAATATCTCGAGAACGGTTTGAGACCGCCGCGAAATGTTTGCAGATTCGCATTATGCGTGAAAAACTGCACCGATTTCATATATTGTCAACCCATGTTGGGGTGGGGGGACATTACCCGGAAGCTGCGAATCCTGGACCAAAAATCGCGAATATCTCAATAACTACTTGAGACCGACGCGAGATATATCCAGATTCGTAATCAGCGTCAAAAACTGCACAAAAAGCATGTATTTGTTGGGGGTGGGGGGGATTCAAGTGCATAATTACCAAACTTACTTTTAATTCAGGATGGTTTTTGAAAACTCGCATCATTGCTATTTCAGCAGCAATTGTTTTTCCAGATCCAGTTGGAGCACCCAGTAAAACATTATTATCAGTATAATAAAGGCAGTGAAATATTTGTGTTTGGATTAAATTAAAATGGGAAAATGTATATAACTTTTCAAATCTATGATCTTTTAATATAGATAATGGTAATGGCTGTAATTCTAGTAAATCTAAAAACAATAAAAACATTAACAATAAAATAATTTATTTTTTATAACACTAAATGTAATAAGTTAATGTTAAATAATTATTTATTGAATTAAATAATACTTGTATGAGGTGGGTGTATTTCTGGCAAAATCAGTCCTTTGAATGATAAAGGATGTGATATTTCTGACCCAAGCCAACGATCACTTATAACTTTTATAATATACTGTGACGGTAAAGGCTCTGATATTGGAATAGTCATTACAATTTCTTGTTCCGAACTATTATAAACCTATAACATATTAATATCGCGTTTATTATTGTTTACTTTCACCATTTTATGAAATATTTTATATTTAATTATACAAACCATTTTTCTTGTAATTTGAAAATACTCGTAATGATAAATAAAATTATTCTCTGTATCTTCGATCCAAACCCAAAAAGCTTCTGAATTTTTTCCGTGCATTTTATCATTCCATCTAAACTGAGGATAAATTTGAATACGGATTCGAAGAATTTTCCTCGTAATTGGTTGTACGTATGAATCTATTTCAACACAGGGCAATTCTTCACAACATTTCTTTACTAGAGGTGCATATTTTTGATTGCGTAATAATAACCCTATAAGATTAATAATGCATAAATGTCAATGTTTCATATATTTTTAAAAGAAAATAAAATTCTAGTTTACCTATTTCCTTAACATCCATTTCCTTAAGCTTATCTATCGTAATATATCGTTCTTCAATTTTGTTAATCAGATCTGCAGGTAAACAGTAAAACTGTCGTAAAGGAGATAAGTGATCCCATTGCTGAAGTTCCAACATTTTTGACATTTGAAGTAAACGTGATGATGTTATTGCATTGTTTTTTCGTAGTACAATTTCAAACAAAGCTCTACATATTCTCACTGCATTCTGTATTTAAGATGATGTTTAATAATTAATTTATAAATTAAAAACCATGTATTCTGCATTAAAAACAAAAATCAAAATACATTTTATATTAATTTACATATATAATTATTAAATATAACAATTACCTTAAATAAATTAACATTACTCTAATACTAAAATATTAGAAAATATACCTGAGTTACATAAGCTTGATCCGATACAAGAGAAAAAGAATTAATACGTCCTCGTGACAAATAAGTCTGAATTAAAATGTTTACTTTTCCATAAACGTTTTCTACTCCACCTTGAGGTACAAGCTCACAATTTTCAGAAACTAAATTCTCGAGTTCAGAAATCTCTTCATCTCTTACCTACAAAAAAAAAACCAACACATTGTTTGTAAATGTTAAATATATATTTAAATATTTAATCTTTTTATTTATATACAGTTTGGGAAACATACCTTTTAAAATCTTGTTATATTTTATTATATAATTAATATTAATCCTTATATTTTGTAGCTTTTTAGTATTTTTTATATCACTTAAAATCATTTGAATTTTTCATCTAACAAATTTAATATCCATCTTAATGAGATAAGGATTAATATATGAAAATTATATATATTATAAATAATGCATACTTTCAATTGTTCGAACTCTTGGGAATGAGAAATCATTGCTAATAATTCATTTTCCATCATAATTGGTTTCAGAAGATTATTAAATATTTCAATAGTGTCATACTTAAGATAAAAGTGACTCGCAGTTCGTCCTAAATCTAAAAAGTTATATAGAATTAATATGTATTACATATGTATAATATATTATATTTAAATATGTATTAAAATGGATTATTTTGTTGATTTTTGTAACAAATTCAGTATTCGTTACACAAAAAACATCATATACTACAATCACGACGTTATTGTTAATAAGATATCAATATTAGAAATGATTTTTTGATAATAAATAACAAAATAATAAAATAATTTTGATATTTTGGTGGAAATAAAAACATTTTTAAACTACTTCATTCATTTTAAAAATATGAGAAATTATATATTCTATTAATAAAAATATAAATAAATATTTTTATTGCTTATTATTTCATTGTAATAATATAATGACATTGATAACATATATAATTAAGAATTTATTCAAACATAATACATATATGACTTTTTATACAAGTTACTTATTAAACTCATATGTAATTAACAACATTATACTACCTGTTTGCAATGTAATTATTGTCTAAATTTACTAAACAAAAAAATATCAAAATCATTTTGTTAAAAAAAAATATTTTTATAGGTTATAATATAATTTTTAAGTAAACATTATTAAAATATATTCTGTAAGAATGCAATTTACCAGTAGAAGAAAGATCCCCAGTACTCTTGTTATAGCGTATCATTCGTGCTTTATCTAATGCTGTTGCCGCTGTTATAATCAGTTCTTCTCTTTTTTTTTTTAACATTGGATCATCTATAATAGTTTGATGTTGAATTCCATAATTTAGACAATTTAATCTCATTCGTACGAACAAGTAAGTGTAACTTAACCATTCCACTGCTTCATTGACATTTGATATTGTTCCTAACGCGATCTATTATATACAAATATATTTGTGTAAAATATCATATCTATTTAAATATTAAATAATAGATTAATTTAATTAATTTTAATTTTATTTACCTCTGCATTTAAATTGTCTACCAAATATGTAATAAAACTACTTTCAATAGGAAACTGATTTGTTAACAATGATAAATAGTGAGATAATTTGTTATGTGAAGTTATAATAACAGCATGTCCACTAGTATCAAATTGTGGTCTTCCTGCACGACCAAAAATTTGTAAAACATCCAATATACCTAGATCTATAAAAGATCCATGCTTTGAATCATATATTTCGGTTCCGCGAATAATGACTGCATGAGCAGGCAAATTAACACCCCAAGCCAATGTCGATGTGCAAACAAGAACTTTAATTGCACCTTTAGAAAAATATTTCTCTACTAAATTTCTATCACTGCGCAACATGCCTGCGTGATGTACACTAATACCATAGGGCAAAAGTTCACCAAGAATTTTATTATGTGATTTATTAAACAATTTTTCTACATTATAATCCATTATCTTACTGTCAGGAACAAAGTACTTGTATGTATCATTTTGTACAGACATATCCTTCAAAGTATTTGCCATTCGAACTGTTGCATTACGAGCATGTACAAAAACCATTACCTATTTAATTATAATAATTATTATATTTTATTAATTTATTTAAAATAACCAAAAGGATAATTATAAAAATTGATTTATGTAAAATTTTATTTTAATTAAAATGTAGAAAAATAAAAAATTACTAACTTGATGTCCTTTTTTAACCATATCCACAACTTGATTGTAACAAACAACATCCATATCAGCCATTTGTTGCATAGGTTTAAGAGCCTTTACTCCGATAAATGTTTGACTAAGAGGTACTGGTCGGAATCTGTGATCGAAATAAAATAATCCTTTATAAGGATTTACTCTTAGAAATCTTGCAACGTCTACATAATTGGGCAAAGTTGCTGAAAGTCCAACAATTCTAATCATACTCTGTGAAAACTCCACTTGTCTCAATGTTCGAGCTACCAGAGCTTCCACAACTGGTCCTCTATCCCCGTGTAAAAGATGCACTTCATCAATGATTAACAGGCGCACAATACTCGTCAATGCAATATCACTTGTGCCTTTCCGTGTAACAACATCCCATTTTTCAGGCGTAGTTACAATTATTTGAGTTTGTTGGATTTCAGATTTAGTAAGTTGCATGTCACCAGTTAATTCACGCACTGTTAAACCCAATCGTCCTAATCGTTTATTAAAGTTAGCAGTCATTTCAGCGGCTAATGCTTTCATTGGAGCAACATAAATTATTTTAAACTGATCTTTTTTTAAAACTCCATGTTCCATGTGTAATTTTAATTGATGAATGATAGTAAGCATAGCAATATTTGTTTTTCCTGCACCAGTAGGAGCACAAATTAAAAGATTTTCATTTGTATGATAAGCAGCATCAAAAACAATTGTTTGAATACGATTTAGAGATTCAATTCCTTCGAATGCAGTTTGACCAACCTGTGTATATTAATTGAATATCCCTTTTATAACGAAAGAATAAACTGTGTATGTTAATTTAACTTTTACCAAATTTAAAATGTACATATGTGCAACAATATACTTGTAATGTGTTATATTTAATGTAAATGATTTTTTAAATTAAAATGCAATTTACTGAAGTAATAACACAAAAAATTACATTATTTTAATTATAAATTCTATCTTTAAAAATGTTCTAACGACAATAACGTATTCAATTATAATTATTAATACCTCATCTAACATAGATACTAAAATTCTTTCGTTACCAACATCCAGTGTTTCAGCTTCAGGCAAAGGAATGTGAAATTCTTCACATATCTTGCTATCTTTTTTTTCAATATTTTCTGGTAACATCAGTTTTTGCCCCGAAATAAACCCTGCATATTATGTTTGTATTATAAATAGAAATTAAACTATAAACTTTTAGATACCATAAATATTTTTGTAAATAAATCTGCAATGTTTAAAATATTTACCTGCAGAACTCTTTGTAGTCAGTTTAGAATCAAAAACAAAGGGAAATTGTTCTTTCAGTTGCTGACCAAGAATATGTCTTTTAACTGATGGAAACAGTGTGGTACGTGTAGATAAAACTGCTTCTTTTTTTAATAACCTTAAGTCATTTGATTCAGATTTACTAATAGTTGGATCAGATTTTGCAGCCTTTTGTAATTTTTTTTCCTCTTTTCGAACTTTTTTGAATAACTGCTTTTGTTTTTCTGACTGAACAGTAAACTGACATGAAACTGAAGGTTGTTGTTGTAATTCTGAAATATTTTATCTCAAATAAGAATGTTTAAAATACAAAATTTATATGGAATAAAAAATAACAAGTAAAACTTACCGTCATAAATTTTATTAACTTTCTTTGCTGTACTCATTGCTAATATATGCTGTTTATGCTTCATTATATATTCAATTAAATCGACATTTTCATATCCTACAATATCTAAAAGGTCACTACCTAAATTATCATCGGGTTCTTTTAATTTATAAATTATAGTTTTTATAAATTTGTCATATGACATATCTTCACTGAATCTTTCATAACATTTTTTCAATTTTCGAATTAATTCTAATTTATTGAACTGAAAATAAATTTTATTATGATAAACAAATAATTTACTTCGTGCTTTATTTATATGCAATTACATTATTACCAACCTCATCCGAGGCAGCTTTTTTGTTAATAGTTTCTATATTCATAGTAAATTCACTAATAAATTCAATATCTTTTCCTATACCCATAGGGTGTAACATATCTGTCTTTGGCCATGAAATCTGTTTTTCGTGATAAGGAATGTTTGATCCAAATAATTTTGTTCTACCTTCAAATGAGACTTTATTATCTTCATCTAAATTATTTAAAAACTGTAAATCTTCTTCAGAAATATTTTCCTTAATTATATAAATTATCTAAAATGTATATAATTATTCATATTATTACTCTGAGTAATACATATACAAAATACACATTATTATAATAATTAATTATAACATAATTACTTATTGCATCATGATTATATATAAATCATTAAGTAAAAAGTAAGTTACAAAAATTATGTAATAAAGTGTTAATGTTGAAAGTTAACTAGTAATAAATCCTGTTTATTTATTGATATATTAAAATAAACAGACCTTCATTAGTTCACTCAAGTACTGTGATGTAAAATCTCCTAACAATCGCTTTAAGACTTTTTTATTTTTCTCAGTTACCATTTTTTCATTAATAAGTAATCGTAATATATGAATTGTCAAATCTTTCATCGTTTCTGGTGTCATACCATCTACAATATTGAAAGATAAAAAATTAAAAACTAATATTAACTGAACTTGTTACAATAAATCATTATTTTTTATACAAACATTATACAAATATTTTTAATAATTTCTTTGTTCTATATAAACAAAGTTGTTTTCATTAACCCTTTTAGTATCATCGTTAGCAACAGTTGTGAAAAGTATCAGTGACTATATGTCATTGCGCACCCAACAGGGCCTTACTAAATGAATCACATTTGTCCCGTTATCATCATACAGGCAACTGTTTTTTTCTCGGTACTAAAAGAGTTAAGATCTGAGATACTTTTTTAGATGGTTTTTTTAATATTGAGTTTCAAAAAAACCTAAGATCAAAATATTTATATATTCAGAATTTGATGATTCATGTACATACATATAAAATGGTTGTGAAATTATAAACGAATTGCAAAGATATGTTAACTATTATTAGAAATATTTATTTGTAATGTTATATATTTTTGTTTCTTGTTAAAAAAAGTATCTTAATTTCCTTTTGTTGAGATTTATCAATTGGAAATTATTACACATATATGGTATATACAAGAATAATAATAAATTTATATTTATGAAAATAATTTTTTGTATGAAATAACACATTTTTAAAATTTGAATAATAAAATTCTGAAAACAGATCCTATGTTTGTTTAATAATACTGCATACTTTTTACCATTAATTTTAAATTAGAATATTGAATTATAATAACATTGATTATGCATAAATAAAAAATGGTTTATTATATAAGAAATTTGTAATATTTCATAAAAATATTTAATGAAAAAGATAAAACTACAAATTAATCATAAGTTATTTATAACTCAATTAATATAAAATTTAAATTATTCAATATACATATAGTTTGAAAATGGTGTTATATAAAATGTATATTATCTATTTTATACATTATTAAATTAAAATATCTAACCAAGTATTGATTGAATTTTATGATATAATTTCAGCAATGTCTGTGATAAATCCTTAGGAACTCGATTATAAAATTCTGTCCAGTTAGGACCCCTGAAAAATAATGTATTATATAATTACATGAGATATTAATAATACAATAATTATTTAAAGGCATACTTTTTTATTCGATCTGTGTATTCCTTTTGTTTAGCACATATATTATTTTCTGTAATTTCAATAAAGCCTTCATCAAGCAATGTAAAAGCTCGTAATGAGCGAGTCAATCGAGGTAATTGTTGCATTTTTAATAATGTGTAATCTGAAAAATTTAGTAATATATATTTTAGATCTTTAAAATACTATATAATGGAGAACATTTATGTTTAACAAATGTCTTTATAAAATTAATATACTTACATATTATTTATAGAAAAAAAAACAACTACAAAACAAAGTAAAAAATATTATCCAACTAAATATAATTATTTTTAATAAGATAAATAGTTCATGTTGTAATATTGTACAATGTAAAAAAAGAATAAATTACATTTTCAAATTGTTAGAATTATAAAATAAAATTAAATATTTATTAACAAATGTTTTGTGTGATAAATTATATTATTAATCATAAATCTTTAAGTAAAAAAAAAAAGATAAACTCAGTATAAATTAATTAAAATTAAAAGTACAAACACATATGTTAGAATTGCAATAATCATCATGTAAATGTATTCGAAAAAAACTAACCTCAAAATGAATAGTAATGATTCGTTATTAACAACCGATTAAATTTCTTTTATGATAATTCTGATTATCACAATCTTAAATTGCATTCAGTTTAACCAATATTACATTTTGGAATATCAACAATGTCTATTTCATATTGTTAAACTAAAATGTAATTTCATGCGTTTTGAAATCTATGCTTATAAGAATTGACACACCAACATCTTGCGCAGAACATCAACTCAGAAAATTCGGTCTCGAAAACTATCAATTTATAAACATTATGGGAAATTAGTTTTCATAATTAAAAATAAAAGATGAAATAATAATAATAGTAATATAATTAATAAAATATCACAACATTAATTTAAAAAAGATTACATGTATTATCCTAATTTCTTAAATATAAATTTATAGAATTTTCAATTTATAATTTACACGCAACAATAGACAAAAAGCGATTCAATTAAATTACTAGTATTTCGCAATATCTTATAAATTATCATAATTTGTTTTAAATATTATAAAACATTTTTATTGTCAATAACAAGTTTTTTATCAATTAGATTCTTTTTGCAATTACATTTTTTTTTAACTTCAATATATTTTTATGGGAATTCTGAGGAAATGTTTACATTACAAAGAAATCTTTATAGGGACAATTTAATTTGAAATCTGTTAAGAAAAAAACAACAACAAACAATTCCAATTATTTGAAAAAAAAAAAAAAAAAGTACAGTTTTTATGAAGAATTTTATCAGAGATATTTACAAAATGTACAAGTAATTTAAAATAAGCATAAATGGATGAAACTTTGAAGTTTCTAATAATACGAAAAAAAATTTTAATTACATAAAATGAAAGTTTGATGAGAGACTTCCAATCCAAAAAAAAGTAGATCCTTCTGTAATAAAATTATGTATTTAATATTCTTAAGATATTATGAAATGCGTTTTTTACTTAAAATAGATAGTTTTACTTCGCTGATAAAATGATGTAATGGCATTTAGTATCAATAATACTTCGACATATTTTTCTAAATTGTCATAATATAATTTATTATAATGTTTTTAAATTATGTTTATGCATGATTTATATAGCAACAGCAAACATTTAAACCTAGTCGGTTGTCCCTATGTGTATTTTATAATACAAATATTGGTTAAAAACTAAAGTACTGTAATGAAATTTAGTGTCAGTGTTTGGTACAAGCCATCTTGCTTGAAGTTGGCCGCATAAATTGGTCAGTTTAGATTATATGTTACGGAAGTAGGGTCACCAAACAAAATGAAATGAAGTAATAACTGAAATTTGTAGCGGGCAATTTGAATTTGTATTTTATTGAATTTTTCTTTGGATGTTGGTTTCATTTCAATCAGAATTTTTTTTTTCACTGTAATGTTAAAATTTAATAGATAACAAATATTTTTTCAAATGTATAAGCTTATAAATCATATTTTTTATTCAAATATGCTATTTTATTATTTAATTTAATTTTGAATTAAAAATTCATAATTCACACAAGTAAAAAACAAAAAAGTTTTCCACTCCTTTGT
>JABFOX010001672.1:0-12552 GCA_022817665.1 Axea sp. ZL-2020
GGATTCATGGACCGGATCGGTATAGTGGTGGCCGGGTGTGGCAGCTGCGGGACCCAGGCTTTTACGGTTGTTTTTATCGTCCGACTGGTTGATTTCGAATCAAATAAGGACGGAGGATGTTCTTCTTTTTTTTTTTTCCTTTTTTGCCAAATGCTCGACAAAAAGTGCGCTCGTGATTTCACGCGGTAGATTTGTTGAAATAACTGAACACGGTAATTTAAATTGATTTGTAAGTTTAAATTACTGTTCAGTCAGTTCGATTATTTACTTCATTAAGTCTTCTTTTGCTATGCAAACAAACAAATTAAATAAATACAAATTAAGATTTGCACTGTTGGTATTTGTGTCGTTATTTGTAATAGGTCCGGAATTGAAAGATGAATAATTAATCGTGTAGACGAGAAAATTTATATTTATTACATAATATTATATTCTACATGAATTATAGTAAAAAAACACCTGTTCATATTTTTGTTACGTAGTATATTTAATGCTGTTTTGATGAATATGATTTTAAACTTTAATGTAAAGCAGTTATTTGTATAGAAAAGCTCATCTTATTTTGTTTGCCTTCGTATCTTTTTAGTGTAATACATTTTTAATGTATTATAATGTAATAAGATAATTAAAGCGGATTCACAAAAAGTATTAGTTGACTTTACGGTTTTAATCTTAACAACACTATTTATATGTTGCTTTTATTTGGCTTGAGTTACTTTTATCAGTGAAATTGTATTGTATTTATTTTGGAATAATTATATTCATATTTGAAGTCGTATTCTACATTTTTCCAACGTTTTGATATTATTATAAAATTTAAATTTATTTGCATAGATAGTTGTTTAATTAAATGTAATAATGTTATACGAAAAAAATATAAATAGCTTGAATTATTGAAATTTAGCTGTCATATTAAACTGATAATAGTAATTTAATATTACTAAATATGAATAAAAATATTAAGTAATATTCTTCTTGGTTTGTTTTTTCTTCAATTTATTTATTTATTTTATTTTTTTCAATAAATTTATTTCAATTATACTATATATTTTCGTGTAATTGATTTTAACAAGCTTAAATCAATTTCATATTTTTTTTAATGTAAAAATCTTAAAAAAATATCAGTTTAATTAACTGATAAATGTGTTAACATATTGAATCTTTTCCTTTTATGAGTAATAGATCATTTATACTATGAATATATTTGATTGTAATTAAAGTAAGAGAATGCGTTTTATTCAATTAATTAATTAAAAATAAGACTTAAAATAAAGTACATTTCGTTATGCTGTAGAAAAAGTACAATAAATATATGATGTATAAATATACAAACAAAAACATTTTGTATTTTTAACAAAAAAATAATTTCTTGTTAATACAGTTAAATCTGTAAATTTCACAATTATTTTGAACACGGAAGAATTTTTCATACCATTGCGTTATTTTAAAATTAAAAAAGTCTAATTTATTTTACATTATATTAAAAGATATTATTTTCAATGATGATAATCATTATCATCAATTAATAATATTTTTTTCGTAATTCAAAGTCATATCATTTGTTATAATATTTGAAAAAAATACAGATGATATCTTTATGATTAATTAAACATGTAACTTGTAATAATAATATTAATAATAATAATAATAATAATAATAATAATAATAGCAATAATAAATTCTTTAATTGGTACCTTTGGAATTGCGTACAAATTAATGAAGCAGCAATAATTACTGTAAAATAAGGCAGCTTCGATTTAAATTAGCCAACCGAATTCAAATTATTCTTTAACAGTTTACATGATTTACATCCTTAAATATTAATGTCCACAATGCAAAGATGTCATTTTTAAACATAACTTTATATATTACAAAATTGTGTCATACTTTTATAATTCGCAATTAAATTTATAATTGATTCACACGATAGAACATTTGAAATATTCAACAAAATGATTCGATTGAAAACCAAAAGAATTATGTCGCAATAAATGCACCAATTATATCATTAAAGATTAGCAATAACTATTGTGAAATACGAACAGAATCAGTAGGTATTTTATACTTTCACTACTAGAATGCAAAACGTTATTCTGCCTGCTTTCTTACATTCGTGGCATTGTGTGAATTTAATGGAAATTCACTTTCATATATTGTACGATATATTTCCGCAATTTAATCTTGATCGACTGTTACAGTTATTTATTTAATTTTTCTTTCTCCGAACAAAGAGAGCCAGAATTTGTTGAGCAGGCAGGATACCACACATAACGTACCAGTACCATTTTATTATTAATCCTTATGGACGCGTGTATTACGTAAAACATTCTACTTCGATTCACGAACGCACCTGTGTGAATTTTAATGCACTAGATAGTTGTTGTGTAAAGAGCATCAATTAAAATAACGAAATGCCAACAAAGTGACAACTATTTCATAAATGCAAATATTTCGAAATTTGCATGAAATTGCAAGTGGTTTCACCGAGAAAATGATAAGAGTGAAAGTAATGCACTCATGACGATTCAAAGAACACACTTAATACTCGCTTCTGTACAAGTAAACACTTTACAGAAATCCAGCATCGCGTTCTCAACTTTTTAGCGTTTGTCTATTCCATATATAAGCGTAAAATTTATTTTAACATCAACATGACACGGCACACGCCTTTGGAATACGTTCAGAAAGACGTACGCGATCAGAAAACTTACAGTATGAGTCGTTCGTAACATCAGTCGATCGTGAGAGACTCGGAGCTAACACCAGAAGCAGAAATGGATTCGAACGATAACACGTTTGTTGTATGCGTCAGATAGAACGATGCGCAGCGTTGCAATTACATTTAATTTATTCAATTGTAGACGTATCAACGTAAATTAGATTTGTGACGTATCAGTTAAGTTCAACTAATTTGAACACGCGATTAAAATAATTGCGTATTATGCAACGCCATGCACACGTGAAAAGAATAAATTGTTTATTTAATATTCATTAAACGCTATTGTGCTACGATAATCGTTACGCGGCCTGACAAAAATAATCACAGTTTAGCAGGATCGATGTTTTATTGCGGCGGTTTGCACGGGAAATGTTTGAATTGCAAAATTGAGAAACGAAAGGCAATTTTATTTCGCTGCAAACAAATACTTCAGCAAAATTCGTACCGGCGAATAATGCGCGCGAATTTGTCAAATTTACATTCGGCTGATATTGATAAAAATTTCATTTTGAAACTTGTTAGACTTTTAAAGTACACTCATAACAAATGCCCTAAAAATGCTTACTGTGCAAAATTGTATTAAAGTTTCAAGCCACGCCACGTATGAATTCTGATGCAACTAGGTGGACGCATTTTTCATGGTTGCTTCTCCATTAACCCTCCGACGCGTTACATGCAGCTCTTAGACTTACTGCATATTGATCTCATCAATCTTTCTCCCCTGTCCTCCCGTGAAACAATTTCCCCTTGGATTTCCGACCCTTTTTATTATGGAAGCTAAAACCTAGTTTCCGTTTACTCTGAGTTGCACTATTTCTATATTACTTAAACGTCATTTTATTATTGTTCCTGGATTAATTGCTTTATTTACCACTCGTGTTATCAATGCGGACAAACGTTGCGCAACACGCTTCACGCATGAATTAATTGGATCGACAAATTTGTTTTTCATCAATAAAAAGGACTCTTCGAATGGAAGCAGGTAACATGACTGGAAAACGGAGAACGGTCATGTCGTTTAGCCAATCGCTGACGAATACAACGCTCTTAGTTCTGCAATCAGTTTTTCGCCGATTGAAACTCCAACGCTGTTAATTACTCTGGTGATTCCAAGTTTATAATATAAATTATATTGTCTGGGGTGATATCAAGCTCTACTTAATTTCGGTGTGTGCAATGTGCTCTGATCTGAATAATTACCGCGCACGAGATTCCACTAATTAATCGTACATTCGTATTATTCGTACGAAGACAATTGATTAATTGAATAATTAGCACGCAGGCGGTGTACCTTTCGCGCCTACGAAGCGCACGAAATGTGGGCCGAGTTGTCTAAGTCGTCCCTCGTCGAACGCAGTACGCGAGCCTCTTACGTGTTCGAGCCATCCAATAAAAGTTGCCTTTGTTTGATGGCCGACTAAATCGGGCTGCCAACCCTCTAATGCGTCATTACTGTCGGGTTTTACGGCTGCCTCGTATCATTTCACTTAGGTATATTGATATGGCAACGAGTTCCCGACCTCGTCCAACGCAAACGGCGTGGCTTCCTTTAAATGTTTAACACTCGCGCGAATGATCTTAATGCATTCGTTGATCAAAGCGATAACATTTTTTTACACGTTTCCATGTTTCGCTCGCCATTCGATTTGATTTACCATTGATTTGCTTTATTTCATTACAATTTTATTCCTCGTCTTAATGAACAGTTAGTCAATAACGTTTAATAATGTGCACGACTGTATATTTTACGCATTATATCTTCTGCCTTGCGTTTTGCACAATGTTATTCTATTTGGAATAGAACGCATACTTCTGATTTCGTGCATTCAGTTTTAGATATCGAACTAAAGTTAAATATCGTGGAATTTGTAAAATTACCGTTTTTCCACTTTTTATAATGCAGAATAGTAGTGCTGAAACTGGTTACTTTCACAGTTCTTTGTTACTTCTTATTCAGAGTTACTAATGTTTCGTTTAAATTTAAATTTGCTAAAAGAATTTATTACGAGTTTTGTTTAATGAAGAAGAAAGAAATACGTATGTTTATTAATATAGATTTTGCTCCGAAATCTTAATATAACCTGTCTCTCAAATCTTGGAAGGATTTTTGTTTTATTTTTAATGGAAATGAGACGAATAATTCGGAAATTCAAAATCATTAGTCCAAATTTTACTTTATTTACATTGCAGAAGATAATCGAAACAAAATTGATATTTAATTCTTAAAAGTAAATTTGGTGGTCAAAAAAATAAAGATTCAATTCAAGATTAAAACCTCACATGATATAAAAATATATACAACCACCTCAAAATATTTATAAATGTTTAATTGCGGCACTGTAGTTTTAACAATATTAAAATTTTCACTGTGACCGGATTACATTGCATGTGATAAGTTTCAACTTCATTACTCATGTGTTACTTTTGGGATTAAACATTTGCAAAGTTTAATTAATCTTTCTCTAAATATAAATATAAAATGGTAGAAAATTAACAAAGAAATCTTCTTATTAATTAAATTATACAAATTCAGAAAAATATCTGTTGATATATAGCGTCAGAAATCAATACAAATACGTATAATAATACAGTACTGAATGTCTTGTAAACTGAATTAAAATTATACGATTTTATTTTTTGTATATATTACTGTCTTCTGTACTTTAATTTGCTGATAAGAATTTGTTTATGGTACCCTTACACTTCCGGTTGATGATACGTTTCATGGTAACTTGCAATAAAATTTTAAATTTAAAAATATTTCATTTAATTTATTATTTTTAATCATTAATATCAATCACTTTATTAATATGTATAATGATGAATTCTGAAATTTATATTATTAAGAAAAATATTCAGTTATTCGATGAACTTTTTCTACATATATGATTTTCGAATTCCTTAAATTCTAAGTGAATTATTTCATTTATGTATTTATCTGAAATTTATTCCAAAACAATAATAATTAATTAAAATTTATAATATAATTTTATGACTTGAAAGCTGTGTAATAATATTTACAACACGCACATCTAACTGTATTGTAGCGTATAATTGTATACGGCCGTTTAAACTGAATTAGATTAAGTTTTCATTTTAAAACGCAATACAGTATTGTCGCTTTATACTGAAATATTTAGACAAGACAATTAAAAGAAGTCCGCTATCTTGCATCTTCATAAAAAGAACTTTGTTTGTCCGGGAAATGTGGCACAATAGAATGCATGTACCTGCTGTAAAGTTAGCAACCTGTTTTTCGTTTGTTAAGTTTTTCTCATTGTGAAATTAGGACCTCGTTTCTTCGGACAAATTTTTTTCTCGAATTTGTCGTAAAAACAGATACAAAATGGAGTAACATAATTTTGAGAGAAAACGATCGTATTATATACCTGTGCATGGCAAAGCTGACTCCATAATCTGTTTTGTTCATAACAACGATATTTCGTGCGTTTCTTAATATGATTAAGAGACGTATCTTCTCACAATTGACAGAACTGTGCTTCTTAGAATTTGTAGTTAATAATATTTATTTATTATGCAATTCAACTACTTTGCTACTGCCGTTCATGATATCGAAATTCATACTGGATTCATCAAATAAAGAACTGAGTTTTACTAGTCAAACAAATTTATTTCGATTCAAAATATTGTGAGTTTCAAATAATGATAATATTTAATATCAAAAGAAAATTACTCAGTGAAATGTTAAACAATAGTCTGTGTGTTGTAAAAGTCAATATTGATAAAAATGTGGAAAAGTTCAGCAATGTGGTTGTATGAACTATTTACTCTTCGTACCGTAATCACATTAAAGAAATGTAATTCAAGCAACTTGACGCGTGGCACAATTTCACCACTATCACTATCCGTCGCAACGCTTGAATCTTTTTCGAATCTTCCGTCGGCTCACTCACGCACTTTGCAACATAACCAGCTATTTCCTTCACTCCGCAAATACGCATTTTAAACGCAAATTCACAAATTGTAGCAGTGAAATTTATCGAAGAAAATCGTCCGGTTTACGAAGCGTCCGAATTCTGACTAACTTGGTAAAGTAAGTTTAACCCCACTAAAATGGACTTAACGTTACGATCCGGGTATCGTCCTTCGAAAGAAGAAAAAAGTGCGTATAAATTGAAGAAAAAAATACGTCCCTAAAAAAGTGGGCCTTTACAGCGCGTTTACGAGGTCACGCAGCAAGCTCCTAGTTACGATGGTCATCCTGCAATAAAACTTGGTCACCCCGTTAAATTTTTCTTTTCTTCTCGGGCCTTTTTTCGGGCCTCCTGTTTTTTACAACCCTTGATGTTTTGGAAGAATAGCCGCAGTATTGCAGGAAACGCGCCGCTTTTCTATTCAAAGACGGGGTTTTATTGCCAGCCTTGAAATACCTCGTAATTTCGAAGCGTCGAGTTTCCTCGGATGACATTTTTTAAAGCAAGGGTGTCGAGACCTTGAAGATAGCACCTTTCGAGACACAGCGCAACATCAAGCGTGACTTTTTTTGAACAGGTTTATGTCTTTTGGACGTATGACAGGTAAAAAAACAGTTTCTTCCTTTCTTTCGATGGCACAATCAGTTGAGATAAAAAAAGGTCTTGTGCTGCTGGTGCAATTCGTTCGTTGAAAGAGCCTATTTTGTAGTGAAAATTTCGATTCAGGAATGTTAAGGACCAGCCATGTATTTCGAATGTCTTATTCCTGAAACTCTTATTTCACGACACTTGCCGTGACTCGATTAATAATGTATTTTTGCAAAGGATGAATAACATTGAAACACCGTGTATTTCTATCTGTGACACTTAACTCGTGAAAATTGTCATATCAAATATCGCAATGATCTATTTCGAAAGAATTTCCTTCGATGACGATTTTTATCGACTTTTTTCCATTTCGTACATTCGTTATTTTACCAATTATTATTTCATTTGTTTTAAAAGCGCATAAATATTCATAAATATTGTGTAGCGATGTTTTTACTGTCTCTGATTTGACATCGAATGTCTAATTAAGTTAACGAACTGTTTTTATTTATACTTTTACAACTAACCGACGTACAATTAAATATGCATTACTTTTTACTTATCATGTTGTAAATAATTATAAAGCATTATTTCGAAAAATGAAAGTTCATTGATACACGGAATATTTAAGGACGTATAATTGTTATCACATAAAAGCATTTAACAATTTATTGCATTCGATCACCAAAATGGCAGACTAATTAATGTGATGCGACATTTAGAAAGAATAAAATTATATTATCTCGATTATTAATTCATACTGAAAAAAGTTGTATCTTCGGTAGCTATTGCCAAATATGTAATTTATAATTCAATTGAACATTTAAACTTATGCGCATAATTAAAATAATGCTGAAAACGCGTGAAATTTCACTACTGGACTTCTTTTGAGTCGATAATGAAAGCAATAACGAGTCTTAATTAATCAAATCTTATATCTGGTTGAATGATTAATCATGGTCTATGAAATATTTAACTTATTGAAACTAATTTATTTTAATTCGTAATGTCTGGATTTTTCTATGAGAAGTAATTGAAGAAAGAGCCTTTTCGATCATGATTTATTCACAGGCAAAAGACTAGATCTAAAGTCATAAGAGGTTATCGTGACTATTTATAAAGCATTTATCATTCTCACTGGTACGTTATTCATCGACTGTAATACGTTTGAGAAAGTCTGAAACTCCAAAATAGCACTCGATGCGTACACCGAACGAAACAATTACGATGTGTATTAAAATCAAATATTTTACCTTTAACAAATTCAATTTATATGTCGTAAACCAAATAAAATACGCTTTTGCCCAACGGAAATTGGAAAGAAAATTAATGGTCATTAGTGATGAATTCGATTGGATAAAACTTCTTTATCAATTAATCGAATAATATTTCATACAAATACGAAGATTCTACGCACATTGCACAATTGTTAAAGTCACAAGGAATTGTCCGAATAAATTACAAAATTAAGGTACTTTAAGTTGGAGTGAAAAAATTCCGCAACAATTTGCCGCGTAATTTCATTTAACACTTCTATTCGACTTCCATAACTTATTAAAGTAGCGAAATCGTATATTAAAACTCGTCGTCGACTTGGTGTTTATGGCCATTCCTTTTAGATATTAGTTACGAAGTTTTAAGAACGACTTCCTGCTACTATTTATAGTAACGCGGTTAAAATGAAGTCGGTGTAAGGATTTATCGACAACAACGTGTAACTTAAATCGATTGTATTGCTTCCGACGTGTTGTTGCGAAGTCGCGTGGTTCCACTTGTACCTCGACTAATAAAACGATGAAAATTAGTGGAAATAAACAGGCGATTCTCGTGAAGAAATAAATTGTACCGAATTTGTATTCTTTCTCCCGAGTAACCATTTTCTTAAATGACGAAACAAAGTTAAGCGCTGCATTATTTCAGAGAATTTCGCGCCTAAGTCCGACTGCTTGGGCGTTTCAATAAAAATTTCTGATTTAAAGTTCTTTCTGTATTCAGAATCCGTGTAATCTGAATAATGTGACTTTTTCTGATTCGTGATAATAACTACAACATTTTCTCATTATAATTACCCTCATTATAAAACATTTATTCGACTTCGGAGCGATAAAGGCCGTGATATATTTTCTCTGTATCATTTCGCACGTGAAAATAAAAGACTACTGGTTCTGTAAAACAATTGTCAGTAGATTATATTTGCCAGAAGCAAGAAGTAAGTTCTCTTGAAGACTATTGATGATATATATCGCCGATAAACTTATCCGTTAAATTGCAGTAGTTCGTTTCCCACGTGAAGTGCACGCGTAAATCGCGTAAAAAAAATTTTTGTTTTTCGATCGCAACATCGGATTAAGATATCTATATGCGAGGTCACTGCACATGTCCGAGGCGAATCATAGGAACTAACTTGCGTGATGGGAATGGTAGATTCGCGGGATAAGACCGAATATGCACTTTAAATAACGTCGAAACAATCTCGGAGGTCAAGTTGAAAAGCAGCACTAAGTGAGTCGTGAGCGATAACATTTTTTCGTCACAAAAATATGCTCTTTGACAGAAACAATGCAGTTTTTATTTTGTTATCGGATTAGCGTCTGCAGCATGATTCATTTCTACGTGAAATTATTATGCAGTCACTAATTGATTTCGATTTCGACACTGCAAATAAATTATTTCAAATATTCCTCTCGTTCTTTTTTTGTTTACGACTTCTTTTAAGTTAAATGTATATAAATTGTCAATTTCTGCTAATTACCATACATTTTAACTTATTTAGTTTATCTAAATTTATGCGTGTATATGCCTCGAGATTCTTGTAAGTGTGTTAATGCAAAGTTTTGATAAATCAGAGACGGCAAATATTTACAATGCAAAAAAGTTCGAATTATATATTTAAATTATTCAATCATGAATACATTAGAGTGGATACAATATTTATTGATAAATAATTTTTTGTCCCGTGTAGAAATCTGCAAGAAACAATTTTTATAACGCTTTTGCAACATGACAAGTAAAGTTGTTTTTTTTTTTTTTTATTTATTTATATGTACTTCTTCATTTATGTTTACACTATTTCTTAAATAATTGGTCGTTTAACAAATTGTCTGCGTTCATTTTAATGAAGAATCAAAGGAAATGTTATTAATATTAACAATACGAATTATAAAGATAAAAATTATTGAAACTGGAATTTGTATAAAGGAAATTAAGATTTATTTATATTACGTAACAAAACTTTTATCAGACATAATGCAGTCAAAAAAATGGCAATACTCGTTAGATATCAGACGAACGTTGTTTGTAGTGGGTCCGCGTGGCTGGGAGGAGCTTTCTGCGCGAGGTCCATAACGCGTGATAGTAACTAACCGGATTCCGTTATGAAGCGTACTCGGTCAGGCCATAGTACGTAGAATATGGGGAATCTATGGGCTCGTATTCACGACCGAACTGTACACTAGCCAAATGGACGCTGCAATAACGGCCCGTTAACGTTAATTCGCGGAATTCTGATTGACGAGGGTTGAGAGACCTGGATAATGTTCCTAGCTAACCATTTGTTTGCCCTCTCGTTCGCCATATTATGTACTGTACATACATGCCCCAAGAACAATTCTAACGTCTCTGTCTGAGCATCTTCTCCACTCAGTCGGCATATATGGAAAAAGAATTCATGCGACAAAAAGCTAAACTATACACACGTATTTAACTGAACTTACTTAGTTACATACTTAATTGTACGTATTATTATTATTATTATTATTATTTATACGAATTTATATTTTGTAATCTTAAAATACAAGTCCTTGACTGTAGCGCCAACAAAAAGCACAGAGAACGAAATTGTTGATTTTACATAATTTTGTCAAATTTAGTTTCACGACTATCACTATCGCTATACTTATCACTACCTTGTATTTTTATTTATTTTTATTTAAATTGCCAAATTTATTTTATTTAAATTGTCAAAATAATTTGTTGGAATAAACGAAATAGTTAGCTGAAAAAAACATGTAGTACGATAAGTAAACAGATGGTAAAATTTGTTTCAGTACTAGGTTTCGTCATTATACGTGAATTAAATGTGTTCAGAATTTATCAATAAAATGCTTCCTTGATTCATTAACACTTGATTTGAGATGAAGAATACTGCCGAAAAATCATTTAGTTTGTTCAGAAAAATAATGAAAAATAAATTAATTTTGCAGATTTAATCAAAAACTTTTACGATTTTAGTAAAGAACAACAAAATTAACTACATTTGAAATTAAATAAATTAAAGAGTTTCTTTGTTTTTAATATAATTTTTTATTGATATGAATTTTAATTACACACACATATAAACAATAGTTATTTCATGTATTATTTTTACTTTATTCTTACAAGTAATCTAACATTCAAGATACGAAAAGAAATAATTGAGTATAAAGTACTTCTGCAAAATTATTGAAAAAAGTATGTACGCGATAAAATAATTCCACGTATGACACTAACACGCTACTAACACTCTATTCATAAATGTAACTATAACTCTCTTATCCTTTTTTGTAGTAAAATACACACTTTGCAAAAATGGAGAATGTTAGGACATTCGGTTGAATTGACAGTTTTCATAAACATGAGTTAGATTTACAAATGATTGTTTTTGAAACAAGAAATTTTTCCTAATTATTATTTATGGCGATGCACATTAGCTACAAATATAGAGAAATATTTGTTTATTGTTTATCATTATAATAAAACGATAATCAAGATACAAGTATTACATAATTGATAATATTTTTAATTAATTTTATTAACACATTAACATATATTAATACAATTTAAATACTAATATAAATTTAATTCAACGATAATATTAATGTCAATTAATTCTGTATCGTTGTGCATATTTATATTGTGAATAATGTTTATTTCAAAGCGACACTAGAATTGTTGCCGATACCGATTGGTTGAATAAAACATATATTGGGATGTTTAAATTGGAAACATGAATTGAACATGGACAAATTCACAATGATCAATAGACTACGTTCAAATATAAAGTAGTTAATTTTACTTTATATATTTTTACGTATTATTACGTATGATTATATAATTCACTTACTAAACAATTTGTTTTATAAAAAGATAAAACCATGTCGAAATTTAAACACAAAAATAATCTTTTATTAATGATAAATTATTAAAAGTAATTTATATAAAAAACAATGAAATATATTTGAATTGCAATAAACTTGATGGATAAAACTCTAATATCTTTTAATCCACTTATGGCAATGCTATTTTTTTTTTACTAAATATTTTAAACAATTC
>JABFOX010001673.1:0-12552 GCA_022817665.1 Axea sp. ZL-2020
TATCTACTTATAAATTATAATTATATATAAAAATATAATTTTACTAACAATACATAAAAGTTTTAAAGTTTATAAAAACTGCATTGAAATTTTAATAATAAAATCTTTTATATAAACAATATTCTGATATAATTAAGTACATTTGATACACATTTAAATATACTCAGCGAAAGATTTGAATGAAAACAACTTTTTTTTTATTAACTTGTATGTTGAAATGAACAATAAAAATAATTATTTCTTACTTCACAGATATGACAAGTAAGATTAAGCATTATTGCTGAACATTACATTTTTTCAGTATAATTATAAGCACAAATGAGAAAATATTAGTGTGAAGTCTCGTTTTATTATTTTTTTTATATTGCATCGTTGCAATGATTTATAAAATAATTGATAATTTCTTATATTAAATAATCATTAACAAAAATATAATACAGTTATACAACTGCTATAAAATTGTTTTTAAAAATACATGTAAAACAGAAACACTTATTTAACAAATATAATATACTTTCTGATTTTTTGTAATTTAAAGAACATTGTCAAAAGAACACAGCACATGATTTATTTTATATTTATTGTATATTAAATTATTTGTAACAAAAAAAATATACATAAAAATTATAATAAAAAAAATTCTAAATTAATTTGATGCAAAGTACTTTAGTGCATGTAAAATATTTATAATAAATACAATTTTAAATATAAAATTTAAATTTTATTTGTTTTTATAAATGTGTATAATTTAAATAAAAAAGATTGTTAATGCTACACAATTAAATATAAAATAAATTGAATTCTCTTTCTAATGAATAAAAGTGTCTGAATTCAAAGTTTATTATTATAGCTTTTAATATTTTTAAAAACTATGCAATATGTGGATATTTATTGGATTAGGTAACAATTATATAAAATCTCACAATAACCTTAAAATCTCCATTTTACATTTAGTATTAATTAATCTAATTTGCATAATTTTACCTGGTCTGGTATAGCTATTAATTCTGCTGCCACAGTTTGCCAGTAGGACCAAATGAACAGGAAAAACAATATGTGGAAGAAAATCAAATAAAATGCTGCAAAATAGGTAACAGTTTTGTAAGTATACTTTACATATAAATGGAATAACTAACAATGTTATCAATTTAATTAAGATATTTAAATATTTTGTACACAATACTTAAAAAACTATACCTTTTTGAACATTGCTCTCAAGAGTATCTGAAATTCAACAAAAGTTATTCTTGTAAATATTGAATGTACATAATGTTATATTAATGACAATAGAGCTTTGCAAAAATTCTGTTTGTTTAAAATAAAAAGTATATCCTTGAAATAAATATACTTATGTTCTGACGTACAAAGTAAGCATATATATTATTTTCACACTTTATTTTACTTTAAACTAAATTAAACCTAACTGTATCTAATGCATATATACCCACAACATCCTATTTTAGAAGAACCATTAAAACGAAATGACAGTTTTATTTATAATGCGTATAGCATTAATAATAATTTGTAAAAGAGTCGTATTTGTATAATTTTTGTTTAACATTGCAATAATAGCAAATATAAATTATAAATCATTTAGATTTAAAAAGCAAATTAACTAATCATATTGTAGAAATACGAGAGTAAAAATTGTCTGACAGACAAAACACCTGACATTTAAATCACAAGATATATCATACAAAACATAATCTTTATATTTTGATGTTTTAATCCTATTATCTGGAAACGCAGAATATAAAACATTTATGCACACAATGAAAAGAATGTTGTATTTAAAAAATTATCAGTGTTGTGTTCGAGTACAAAATTTGAGTTTGTTTATTAAACACCGACATATAAAAGTAATCCATTTTTTGTTTGACTTGTAAAGAAAAAATAGGCAAATAAATATTCACGAAACTGAAAAAATGTTCAATAACAAACTTACAGCAGCAAAGTTGTACTACATAGGCATAATAAGACCAGAAAACGGTTCCTAAGATAAGGATAACAGGTACCCACTTAAGGACCTTGACACACCACCAGCACGAACCGTTTTGTTTTCCCATTGTCGTTACGAACGGTTCACACTACGGACCAGGTTTCACTTAATTGATCTGGACATGTTCGGAGCAACGTGTGCTTCGAACGACGACATCGGCGACTCGCTTTTCTTCTTTTGACAAACCGATTTCCGTACTTTCGAGTGACTCGGATGTTGCATCGGCGATCACGAACGAAACGTGCCAGGAAACAGTCGAACGCTATCGAAATATCGAAAGTGACATCGATAAGTATGTTTCGTTGGTCTGTCTGTAGTCGTTTCGAGCAGAAATAATGCGTATAGGTGGCGCCACGTTCCAGTGAATACCCCACGAACAAATATACACATAACTTTTGCTTTTCTCTTTTCCGTTGAATAAATCTATTTTAATATTTTCATCTTACAAAATTAGTATCATTATTATTGAAAGGTACTTTTAAAATATAGCCTGTGTTTGATGTTGGGTATTATTGTACGGTTGCACAATAGATAAAGATAAAGATTAATAAATCATAATATTTGGATTACTTTCAATGATTCATGATGTACGCAATAATAAGACTATGAACTAAATTGAATTTAAAAGCTCAGCAGACGAATTATAACAGTAATCTTGTTAGGTTAAAATATAAAATGCATAAAGATTTAACTTTCAAAATTAAAAGAATCAAGAGAATGTTCAATTCCATTGTTAATTGAGGTATGAAGAAGTTTAATAAAATAATGAGTTGAAGTACAATTTCAATATTGTTAACAAAATAATACATTGAAAACGTGGACGATTGATATAAAAACAAAACCTGGCGTTACACGTACAGGCAGGATAAAAAAATTATTTAAAGAGAAACAAAAGAAAAGTTATTTAATGACATTTAAAATTATGCGTTCAAAAAATACGTTTAAAAATGTTATTAAACAATTGCTTTTCTTACGAGCGTGATTAATGCAATAATGATTACACATTAAATCTTGCCTAAAATATAATAAAATAATTGTTAATTTTAGCTTACCGTTACAAGAAACTAACATCGTGATTAATAAAAAACTTGGCATGTTCTTTTAAGAGGATGTCAAAGTCGTTTTCAAAATTAACCGATCTAAAAAGAATACGATTTTTTCTACATATTTTTTAAATCTATTTGCTATTAAAATGAAAAATAATTCATTAATATAAGCAAATATTTTGCACAAGAACACAAATCTGAATGACCCTACCTCCGTTGCAGTAGCACTTTGACACTCTCTTAAGCACATTCAGTATTATCGACCCTTGTATGTTCCATTACACATACCAGATACAATAGCTGTTTGATTTTTTGTGAATTTCCTTTATTCTTGATAAAGTGTTAAAAGAAACGTTTAAATTTGCATTCAATGCACATAACAGTTTATCACTTTACTATACAATCTTCTTTATCCAATTTACCAAAGCTGAGTGAGAAACCTATATAACGTTTCCCTCTATCTGGCTACTGAAAACCATATATAAACGTCCGATTATACCGACTGAACGCAGCAACTTATTTGATTATTTTTCGCAACTTGATAACCGTTGTAATGGTTGTAATTTGTATCCCTCGTATTCGCGATCCTCCGTGACAGTCACGGGTTACGACTTGTTTTATAAATCGAGCTTCGAATTACGCTTTGTACGAACAAAAATGCGAGTTATTCAGATATAACAATATACGGCTTTTAATACGTATCGCGCGATTATTGATAGTTCATTGGTAACCTCATAAAAAAATGAAACACTGATCTTGGATCACAACAACCGCAGTATATACAATGGCAAGAAATTGTTCACTTTTTCAAAACCGAACGAAATAAAGACGAACTATTTTTGACACTTCATGATCCTAACTGTATTATGATCTCCACAATCGTATGCCACTGTTTATTTCTAGTAACGTTTCTGCAAACTGTCCCATATATTCACTTGATCTCTCATGGTCACAACAATGGTAATTTTCATTAATCGAGCTTTGTTTTCTTTGCAGTAACTTTTTGCATTTGTGACAAAAATGTACTTATTATTTTCGTTTTTATTTTTATTGTGATAAACAGCAAAATCTATGTCATAATCAATGTTTTGTGCAGGTGTTCTTTTATTCATGCTTTATTTTCTTTAGATTATGTGTAAATAATCTTTTCTTTTTATCATTTCAGCATATGTGCAAGATGACAATGATAAACAATATCTTTTGGATACTATACCTGCTTCTTTACGAAAGGTATATTTTGATATGATTTTGTATCTTTAAAGTCCCTTTATTTAGTTTGAATACAAAATTATCAAAAACATCTTTCGGTTATTTGATTATAACTTTTAATAAACAAAGTTTTGTTTCAGGATTTTTCCGAAATAGACAATGAATCTAGGTAAATGCTATTGTTATTTAATGTTTGGGTATATCCTACAATGTAATACAATTTGCACAAACACAAAGTATTTTAATTCAAAAGATTTTAATTTGATTATGTATTTGTAGTATTCTTGTTATTGGATATATTTTTCAATTTTTTTGTTTTTTAATTCAAATGATTATGAACTATAATCTTTGTGTGTATATTTTAATATTTGTTTTACATTGTATTTTACTCTAAACTATATTTAGGCTAATTAAAATTGAGTCTTGTTATAAAAGGACCATAAAAATAAATTGTATTATTATATTTGTTTAAATTTGTGTTTGATAACTTTAATTAGATGCATGCAATTTATATAATACATGGTCTTTGTATAATGAATCATTTTGTGAAATAATGTTTATTTAATAAAAATTGTAACATTTAAAAAATATTTGACAATTTTATTTCAGGAATTCTCCAGTTATAGATATTGCATATGATGCTTTGTCTTATATTAAATTTGAACCAAATATTTTAGACTTTGAACAAAGGTATTTTTAATATAATACATAACTAAATATACATATTTATATTAATTTATAATAATTGAAAATATTTACAGACAACTTGGCATACCTCATCAAAAAACTGTGACAATTTTTAATAAGCATAACAATAGGACAATTCAACTGTTTTCTGTATCTGGAAACACTCGTCATTTTCACTCATCATTTTTTCAAGAAAAGGTCACAATTATTATTGTTAATCATTGTTAATTATCATATAAATTTAAGTATTCTAAAATAATGGTATATTTTATACAATAGATGTATTCATTATATACTTAATTAACTCTTTTTGATTAATAAAATATTTTTAGGTGATTTTGCCACTTGGAAATACTACTTTCAAAGTAGTATATTTAGGACGCGATGAAAATGAAATTGATACATTTCTTTACATTCAAACTTCTGAAGGAACTATAAAATATCGTGTAAGATGCCGAACTATTACTTATAATTAAAGTATAATCAACATTTTTCAAATTTTTAAAAATGTTATTTTGATAGTAATAACATTTTTTGATACAATTTCTTGTAAATCGAAATAAGTTTGTATTTTTCAAATTAAAGAAATAAGTTGCTTTTTGTATATATTTATCCTCATTTTAATAATTATTTTATATTTTAAATGTAATACATTTCTATCAAAACAATATCATCTGTATAGAATAAGATCACTTAGTAATTAATATGTAACTTTAGTTTTCATAAAAGTATATTGTATTGTAGGTAAAAGGAAAAAGTATCAGTAGTTCATATCGACTACGTCCATTAGTTGAGGCTAAAATTCCTATAAACTCATCATTCACACCTTTTATTTATATGTACAATCCACGCTCTGATCCCATGCAGGTGAATATTTTTTAAATAAATCTGTGTATTTTTCCATAAAAAACAGTATATCTCTGAAAAATGTTCTTCTTTTTTTGTAGGTAATGGAAGTATACAGTAGCGGTGGAGAATTTCAATTAGAGCTGCCATCTGGTGAAGAAGAGGGATCTAAAGAGATGTGGGAAATAGCTCCGTATCAAACAAAACCCATCATAAGATTACAATTTAATGCTTATGCAGAAAAAAATCATACAGCATATATAAGGTTTTTATTTATAAATATATAATTCATTATTTTACATATTAATAAAATAAATTATCAAATTTCAAACAGAAAATAGCAGCAACAATAACATTTAAAATCATGATATCAAATGCAACTATTTTTGTTTATATTATAAAATGGATTAATAACCAAACAAATAATTGATATTATTAATGATATAACTGATATAATTGTTTACTTTTATATTATCAAAGTAGATTACTTTACATTTAATGTTCAAAATAATAAATAACTTTATCTGTTATCTTTGCTAAGTTGTGAAATTTCACTTTGCATAGAAATATGATTATTTATTGCTTGTATGTAAAAAATAGGTTTAAAGTGAACAACAGTGCTGAAGTACTAGTTGTTGCTGTTGAAATTCAAGTTGGTAGTGGTGCTGGTTTACATTGGGCTGGCAATACTGAAGTTATAAACTTTGGTATGGGTGGTTCTTTTCAACCACCTACACATTACCCAATAACATTAAAAAACTCAGCCAAAAAACCAATAAAAGTTGTAGTATGTATCACTGCAAATTAATTTCGTTTAGTTAAATAGATATGAATAACGTTTAATAATTATTTAATTGTTACAGAATATTATAAGCACACCAGTATCGAAAGCATTAAAAATTAATTTTAAACCAATAACTATACCAGCTGACACGGATGTTCCAATTGCAATTGGGTCTTTAATATATGATTGTAAGTTGAAACATGAATAATATACACCATTTTTGCATTGTTAAATGTACTTATTACATAATATACGCAATCAACGACTTTATAATTTAATAAAATATATAAGAGTTCAATTTTAACAGTTATATGTATTATTAAATAACTTGGCGTGTCATGTTAATTTTATTTAATAATAAGAAAATAAATATTACTGATTGACAAAAATGATAATTCTTTTATTCACATAATTTTATTACATCCATTGAAAAAGAATAATCAAACAATGGAACTTGTTTGAAAAAAAAAATGAAATAATGATATAAATAATTATCTTGTATATAATTAAATTTAATATATTTTATATAATTAAATGTGTAAAGAATATTGTTATTCGTACAAACTATTTCCTTACATGTGCATCTTAGACCTTACAGGTAGATGGTGTTATTTCATTTTTATGAACTATAAAGTATTTGAATAGTTTATAAATTAATCAAATACATTTTTCAAAATCTTTCTTTCAATATTCAGCTAAATTTCTTAATCGATAGTTATTTATTAATCTATGCTTAATATCATAGGGAAAACTGGATTAGATTTACAAGAATTTAATGGAAAATTAACAATAAAAGGTGTGGGACCAAATGGTTCAGCTCAAAAAATAGCAATACCATGGATAGCACAAGTTTTTCAAGGTGGTTTAGAGGTAATCAATACAACTTTAGCGCATTATTGCTCGCCTCACTTTCATCAACCACGAAATTGTAGCGTCGTGAATAAATTTAAATTGCCCTTGGCAATTTCGAACGTGTCGTTGCCAACGGATGCAGCGTCACTCTTTTCTGTAAGAAAATGACTATACTTACTATATTTCAACATTTAACACATCTCATTTTGATAATTTAAACTATCACTTTTACAGATAAGCAATTTTACTCCAAAAATTTTAAAGCCTGGACAAAAAGACAAGATATTTTCGTTGTTTTTAAATCGTAGTAAGAAAAACGAACATTTTAAATTAGAGTCGTCGATTTTGATTCACTCTAATGTATCAACTACGAAAATTCCACTGTTAAGTTATGATGGTAAATTAAAAAAAATAATACCAGACGAACGAAAAGGTGATAAGGGGGCGGTAAATTTTGGAACAGTTGGTAGTGGAACTCAAAACGAAGCTGTTTTTGCTCTTGAAAACCAAAATCCAGTGAATGTAGATTTACTCGGGTGGGGTGTTAACATGCCCGGGGCTGTTTTAGAACTGATGGGCTGTCAAAACGGACCAAAGGAATTATTTGATAATGGTTATCGCAATATTACTCCATGCAGTGTTACAGGAAACGTAAGTTTTATTGTTAATTTATTTTTTTTATTATCTTCTCATATATTTTGTAAATAACATTTAAATGTATTTTGACCATAATTAATAATTAAGTAATTGTTTGGTTGTTCTGATTCATCATGTATATCTTTAAATTTAATAATTAATTTTTCCAAACACAGCAAAGCATTAAACCAGGATTTTTAGCTATATTTCAAATTAAAGTAAAAACTCCCACTGTTGAGGATGATACTATAGTTGGTTACGTTTTTGTTAAAACAACTTACGAGCGTCTTATTGTGCCAGTACATATGCGAGTGGCATTTGGACGTATTACAATGAAAAAGCATACATTTGTAAATTGTTTTCCGGTTAGTACAATTATGAATAAAATTATATTAATCTTTTTAATCATAACATTTCTTGTCATTGTTTTTTCTTTCAGGGATTAATCTGTGCTCAAGATATAAAAATTCATTCAACTTTTGCAAAGCCAATGGAAGTTACTTACATCACATCTGTGAACAAAGATAATCGCGTGAAATACATTCCATTGAAAGAAACTGCTTCTGTTATATCAAAGGGTGATAATAGTGTAGGATCTATTGTTATTGATCCTTCTGTAGATTGCGAGCCGCAATGTTATCTCGGACTTTCCCTTAACACTAGTGGTTAGTGTCTAGAAAGTCATTTTTAATTAACTCTACGCCTTTAATATAACTTTCCAATGAATAAACTAATTATTTAATATTAAATATATTAAAATATGAAAATATTTTTCTTTTGTTTTAAATAATAAATTGTATAGTTAAAAAATATATCAAAATAATTTAATCCTTTGATTGACAGCGCGTTTTTTGCATGACAGTCGCTACGACTGGTTGATCACTGAATAGTGATAAAAACAATACCAGAAAATTTGATACTGTTCGTAGGGTTTAAAAATAACAATATACATATATTATATAAATAAGTTTTCAAAATAAAAAAATACAGAGGGTGTATATTTACGCCTTTCGTATATATTAATAGATTTGTGAGGGTGTACATATACGCCTTTCGTATATATTTATGGACTTGTGAAGGTGTATGTATACGCGTTTAGCAGTCAAAGGGCTAAATAAAAAGTTTAATAATTTTAATAATCGTACGGTTTGAAAATGATTACAGTAGGCACTCAGTGGTTGAACACCTTGTCACTGCCATCACATACGCGACATTTTGACTTGAATTTATTAAACGCTCGCTATTCGCGTTATTTAAATTCAACCAGTGGTGAATCATGGGACAACATAACAATGCAATTAGACACGACTGAGGTGCGAGGATACAAATTTTACGTGAATATAAAACCTTCTTGGCCAAGCTTACTCGCCAACGGTGGAATTTTAAGGAACAAGAGCCTGCTTCTTTTTCCATTAACTCAAGTTGGCAACACAACCTATAAAAAGATTAGATTACACAATCCAAGCTCTAGTCCCTTGTACATTCACTTGACTATGGATTGGAGTTATCCCCAGGGAGTGAAATTGTATGAATCTCTACCAGATAAGTGCGTACATTGCTACAGTCGTCACTATTAATATTAATCGCACCTGAAAATGTCTTTTCTAATAGCACCACTTTGTTTTTATTTTGATTCACAGTTTTATAACATATAATTCTCTAAATAATTATAATAACAACTAATTCATGCTTTAAAGTAACATTTCTTTAGGAAATTTTGCTATATATACTAATATAAATGTGTGTTTTATTTAATGACACGATAATTATTGAAACATTAATTCACAGAAATATTGGAAAAGGTCTATGTAATTATATTATATACACATATGATGTATAAAAATGTGTATATATATAATTAATATTTTGTGCTAATATTAACTTTAAACAATTATAAACTAATCCTGAGAAATTAGTTATGCTTAATGCCAACAAACATTTTATATAATACAATTTATTTATTTAATCAAATGTAAACAATTCTTTACATAAACTATTTCAAATCAGCAGATTTAAAGTGGAATGTACAGAATGTGCATCAACTGTATCTGGAGAATTTAAATTAGAAGACAGCGATAAAGATGACAGACGTTGGTTCGAACAAACCTGGGGGGTTTCTCCAGCCCCACAATCACTTACATATGTTTTACAACCTACAGAATCGAAAATTATAAGACTTTCTTATACTCCGACATCAGTGGTTTCTTCATCAGCTCTTGTGTATATTAGGTAAATATCACGAGTTATGTTCTACTAAACATTCATATTCACACATCTCTATTATTGTTAAATTTATTCCAATTTTGTTAACTTATGAAATATTTTTTTAAATATCAATAAACACGCACTGAATATAACTAAATTAGCAATTTTATCAATAGATCAAATTTATTTATCTTTTTTTAATTATATATAAACATATATTATTTAATTATTAGTATCTAGAAACTTTTATACAAATATTTAAACGCTTACATATACAGTTTATCTTACAAATTAAATTTATATTAATATTAATATTAATAGAAATATAAATATTTGATTAATGAAAATCTCTTGAACATTTAATGCTTGTCTACAACCATAAGTAAAAAAAATATAATTATATAAAATATCAATGTTGTGATTTTTAAATCCCACTTTGTATAAATCTAAAAACAAATTTGAATTAGTCATAACTCAAAAATAATATATATATGAATTTCTTCGCTTCTAAATATAAATAGTAAACAATTTCTTAATGACATTGTAGAGAAATTTATTTTGATTCATCGTTCATTGATCCAGACATTTTACTTCTTTAATTGCACTTCATATTATTTAAGTAAAGAATTTTTATTAATGTTACGAAAATGTTCGTAAAATACTTTTTAAATATTGCGTTTTTTATAACTGCTATGTAAGTTCTGTCACCATTTTTTTTTCTCTTATCTTTACTATACTTTTTTGTATTTATATACTAGATTTAGTAATTCAATGAAAATATGTTTTATATTTTCAGAAATAATATGACAATTTTAGAGGTATTTCAACTATCTGGTAGAGGTGGTGTTGCACAATTTAAATTTGGAAATCGCAAGCCCGGTTCCACAACACCTCTTTTATTTGAACTTTCGGAAAAACACCTTCGAGATTGCGATGGTTTGTACTAAAGAATTGTTTCTGTATATAGTTAAAATAAATATTTAATTAACTAAATTGAAATGAAAATGTAATACAATTTTTTACTAATATATTATATATTTATCAGAATTAATTGGTTCAAGTAGAATGTTTTTACAATTTTGTGATATAGTTCATTAAAATATTAACAATTCATTCATTAGAGTATTTGATGTTTACTGAAATGTTATTTCTTATAGCAGATTTATATTTTAATAAAAAAACTGAATATGGATAAAGGACCACTCGTGTATCGCGTGTCTCGAATAAGGTGAAAAATCGAAATGTTTAAAGAAGCAATGTTTACAAATATTTAAAGACACGCATAGTACGTGTCTTTGCATAATATGTTTTGTTTCTCACGTGTCAAAAATTGTTAATACAGGATGTTTGATTTGTATTCAGAATTATTTATAATAAGTCGAATATTCATTAAAAAAAAAAAAAGAAAGAAAAGTATTGACTATTCTGAATGATACTTTCATATATTATAGATAAATTCAAAAAATCCAACTAAAATCATCAATACTTTCTATGAAGTATTGATGTAATATAATTCATAATAAAAACAGTAATATAAATTCATTTGATCTTAAATTAACAGAGAATTTACATATACTTAAATAGCGATTTTATAACGGTAAATTACATTCAAATAATAACATAATTACATGTATAGTGTACATAAAAACTATTGAAATGTGTTAAAAACTGTTGATCTTAATTTAACAAATGAAAATAATTTGTCTATTTTTAAAGTAATTAATATGTGAATTAATAAGAATTTATTTAGTTCATACCTAATAAGTTTCACGTACAAAATGTGTTTTCCTTTTTTTTAAATTTCAAATTCACTAATTCACATTTTGATCATTTTAATAAAATATATTAATATATAAATTAAAATTATTATTTTAAAAGTAAACTTTTAAAAAAATTTCTTAACAAAGTTATACTTATTTATGAATTAAGTATTATAAATGCATGTTTTATGTTTTTAAATATTTATAATTTGTTATATAGGTATGAGTTCTTGCTTGTAAACGGGTTTCACTATATACTCAGGGACCGATAGAATTCTTTATACAATCTCTGATTGGTTAAAAATTGATCAGCACATATTATTGTGCAGTTAATGTACAAAAATTCCTTGATCGCATCACTTTTAAAAGTGTTCTTTACGAATTTTCACCAGTTAAAATATTTAATAGAATATTCATCCCACAAAAATGTATCATTAAACATTTTATATTCATAGTTTTTATCTGAGTACAGTTTTATCTATTCCGTTTATATTATTCTGTACATTAACTAAGTTTATTAACCTAATC
>JABFOX010001674.1:0-12551 GCA_022817665.1 Axea sp. ZL-2020
AAGCACAAAAATAAAAATATATATCTTGTTTGTGTTTAGATAATTATTATTTAAAATTTAAATTTTTTTTTTATTTTTGATTGTTAATTTTTTTGTTTTTTGTTGTGTTTTTTTTTGTTTTTTGTTTTTTTTTTTTTTTTTCTTTTTTTTTTTTTTTTTTTTTTTTTTTTTTTTTTTTAATTTTTTACAATCTACAATTAATTTTCTAAATAAATGGATTTGGCATGTCAACTCGCTGGTTAAAACGTACGAAAAACGTTTCATCAAACACCGTAAATCTCGATCTTGATCACGAATACCTTTTGTGATTTTCACCAAAAATAATTGGAAAGAATCTGCGGTAAGACTGAGTTTCTTATTAAAATAACTTTCCACCGTAATAAGTTTGTCGGTGTTGAACTATGCGTTTCGAATAAGTTTCGTGATAAAATCCGTCAACAATGGCCAGGACTGTGGAACAACAATTGTTGGATTCCACACGACGACGATGGATCGCGGATGCAAGAACCACCGTATTCGCCGTATTTAGCCCGGCGCGACTCCATCTTGTTTCCGAAACTAAAAGCCCGTTTTCATGTCGCGAAGCAAACGCCGTAACCAAAAAATACGTCGAAGGTTGCAACAACCTCTGGCATATAAAAACCGTCGAACAGAAACAACGAAATAAATCTTGCTGTTCAATAAAGAACAATGCGTTTTATCGCAAATTCCCCATACTTTTGTAAATGCGAACTGGCCTTAAACCGAATTCGAAACCAGCTTCGTCTTATAATTCGTCGAAGAATCGTTAAGAAACTTTTCCACTCGAAATTTCTGATTTCGCTTCATTGCCAAACGACGTTATTTATAGAACGATGACTCCGGCAACGAAGAAATCTTACAATGGAAAACAGCCGGTGTCGAAAGCGCGAATCCTGTAAAGACAGCGATCGGTTCAATTTCCGCGACAGACCTCAAGATTGAAAGAAGACTCGAACGCGTGGACTAATTTAAAGCAGTCTTCGTGATTCGGTGTGATCATTCGGCGCGAAGCCTCATTCTATCGATCCGCAAAGTTTCCGCTCGGAAATCGCGCAACGCCTGCGCGTGCACCTTCCTTAGTTGCACTTTGATAGTACGCTTTGGTTGGGTCGAGAGTCCGTCTAGATTCACGAGGAACGGCGCCGAGTTCTGCCGCGACCGACACACGGTTGTCCTTGCTCGATGGAGGTGACTTCTGCCCGAAATTTGGTTTCATGATCGCCACACGAGCGGACCAACGAAGTTCATTGAACGTGCTTTTTGTTCGTCGCTCTTCCAAAAAAAGGGGGTGGGGACGACGACGGATTTAGTGATCGCATTCGTGGGACGTTCGAAAATCTGGTGAGACGTCGCTTTTCCTACGATGGTTTCGACGGGTCCCCCCAGCCCGACACCCGAGCAACGCCGCGACAAGAGTTGCCCGCGTAAACCCTCGGCGAAATTCCGCTGATCAGCGAGACTGACGAACCTCGACCACGTTTCGCGGTCCGCTGAATTTCCCCGAGGTCGGGAAACATTTCCAGTCGCTCCGCGCGATTTATGATTCGATCAAAAACCGATGAGTCGTTTTTGGCCCAACGCGAGTAGTTCAAAGAAACGTAGCTGTGTGTTTCGTGTTTATCGCTGGGACGATTTCATCGTCCCTTTTCATCAGCTATAGATGCGCGACGCCGAATCATTAATGTCGTAATTATTTAACGCGATAATAATATACACACGCGGTTGCGGAAACTTTTGTCTCGTAATTTCTGCGAATTAATAATGACAAGCCATGGCATTGGATCGCAAAGTTTGTTTTAGTATATGTGTTTCTCAACGTATCCTTTTTAGTCTCCAAAGATTAAGGACACGGTGTATATTTTGCAAAGCAAAAAAAAAGAAACGAAAGTACAAAATAAAAAAACAACAATACAAAATAAAAGAACAACAATACAAAATAAAAGAACAACAATACAAAATAAAAGAACAACAATACAAAATAAAAGAACAACAATACAAAATAAAAAAACAACAATACAAAATAAAAAAACAAAAACAAATTCAAATTATTAGCACATTGCAAATTTGAAGAATACACAAAATGCACATAGAATGAACATAAAGCAAGTTTTGTTTCATGATGCAAACAACGTTGCGCACACGTTGTGCTTCGCAACGTGTTATTACTGATAAAAAAAAAACACATTTTTATTAGCACATTACAAATTCCATTTGTGACAAATTGAAAAATATATTACATTTGTACAAAAGGAACAAAAAGCGTTTTTTTAAGCACAGAAACAACGTTGTTTTGGTTTAGAGGTCATTAGTTCATTGTATCACGATTATATATAATTGTATAAATTGATAACAATATTATGCATGCAATAATATTAATTTAACTGAGGTTTTAGATTTGATTCGAACAAATGGAACACGAAATGTGTCAAGAGGAAATGTGCACTGGAATGAATGGAAATTTATTAATTGTGTATAATTTGTGTAATGATTTATAATGTTTTTAATTAGGTAATTTAATATAATTTAAGGGTAAGTGTTTCGTAGAGGGCAACCAGCTGAAGTTGGCCGCGCAAATTGGTCAATTAAGGTTGCACGTTACAGAAATGGGGTCACTAATCGAAATAATAATTGGCAAATATGTGGCGGGGAATTTGAATTTGTTTCATCGAATTATTCGTTCGATGTAAGTTTTCTTTCGGTTGGGATTTTTGTTTGAATTTAAGTGCTGAAATTTAGTGGACGATAAGTATTTTTTGAAATCTGTACGTTATGGTTTTTACTGCAAAATAATATTTTAATTTTAAATTCGATATTTAGAATGCAGAAATCGTCAGTATTTTATTTATTTAAACAAACAATTGAAATGCATTTAAATCAAGACATATTTTTCTAGCGATATTGTTTACTAGAACACAGCTTTTCAAACAAACGAACAAATACAAAATCAAGAAATGTGAATTAGGAATTTTTAATTTAAATTTATATTAAAATTAAAATTAAAATAGTACGTTTGAACGAAAAACATAATTTATAAGTTTATAAATATTAAAAAGTATTTGTCATCTGTTAAATTTTAGCATTCAAATTAAAACAAAAATGCTATTTGAAACAAAGATAACATCTAACGAAAAATTCAATGAAATATAAATTCAAATTTCCCGCTCCAAGTTCATAAAAGATTATTTCTGTGCTTTTGTTTGGCCACCCTACTTCTAAAATATATAACCTAAACTGACTAATTTATGCGGCTAATTTCAAGCAAGATGTCCTGTACTAAATACTATCTTAATTTAACTAATTATAATCATTTAATTACTCGATAAAAATTTCATTATAAAGTACAATGAAATATAAACTTAAACCAACTGTTGAGAAATTATTTAATATAAATTAACAACAGTTATGCAGACTTATAAATTAATTTCATGAAATATTTTTAATAAATGACTGATCAAGAAGAAGTACAGAAAAAGAGTTGCTACAATTTCAGTAACATTTTTCATTACTGATAAAGCACAAGGATACATAAATATAATACCCAATATTTTGGCGGGAAACTTTTATACCTCCCAAAATTACCATAATACATTGTAGGAATCTCCTGTTTCGGTTGAAATTATATGTATAAATAATTGTTAAGATTCGATATTTGTCATTAATTTATATTTCTTAATGAAATATAATTAAAAATAAAAATGTTACTAGATATTTTGCTTTCGCAAAAATTTTGTGTTAATCACTGATGTTTTCTATGCAGTTCACATGAAGAAAATGTTTGGATTACGTGTAATCTATTTTTGGATAGCAACTGTGTAATATCGGCATAACAGTTCTAGACAACAGCTAGAAATAATCTGACCATTCATGGACTGTTTGAGAATCCTTTTGGTATTTGGCGAGAAATGTATAAATCATAATTGACTTCAGAGGTATTTCCATCAACTAAACCCACGAATTGGAGACCACTTTTACATGAACTAATGTTTTTTCATATCAGTTCAGAAAGACCAATTTTTGATCTTCCGGAAAAACTGGTGGAACAGCGAGCTTCCCATAACCCACTTGGGGCTGCGCCACTTGAGTTGGATCAAAGAGCCGTACCCCTTGACGATTTATTCTCCCCATATTTTCTTCCTGGAACTGGTAATATTGGTATAATAATTTACAAGTCTCAGACGATGGTTCATTCGAGTGGGGACAGGTTCTGGAGCTGGGGAAGAATGTAATCTAGTTTCTTATCCATTCTCTGTAAGAAGGCCATTTCCCACCAAATTATACATTCTATATCTTGAGGATATTCGCAATGTTTTTGATTAAGAACATTAATGCAAATCTTTATAGATCATTAAACGTAACTCGAATATTCTTCCCCTAGAAAAAAGTTTCTAACCTAACTTTTCATTCGTTTTTTGAAAATATCAGATTATCAGTTAGCAAAATATCAGTTTTTCAAATTTTCAAATACCAAATTTTCAAATGTTCAACGCAGAAACAAAGAATTTTTTTATACTCTCGATTGAATCATCTTTTTTTTCTTGTAACTTTTCTCTGAAAGTGAATTCGCCATTTGTCGAATCAATCTGAATGAGATTGATTACATTATCAACTCTGGTATTATATAATAATACAAAATAATGAGGGTGAAATCAGTAGACAAGCGTGGGAATGTATGATAATGAATAAATGATTGATCCTTTTGGCAGTTTTCAATATTGCAACATTTAGTAATGTAATATTTACGATGTCATGCCACAACTTTTAATTTGTAAAAATATATTTTGATGCATTCACGGTTAATTTTATAGTTGCTATTTTGTCTTAGACACGAATTATAATCCAATAATTTCGATTAGTAATGCGAGTTATCGCATTTATTTTCATGTTTAAGACCATGTGTGGCGGATGGTTTCACGGAGTTAGTGTCTTTTTAAATATAAATTATATCATGCATTACATTTTGATTAATTCACCCTAGCAATGTTCTGTAGGTATGTAAGAATTTATTTAATTTACAAGTCTAAAATTTTTATCAAAAATGCCGATGTATTTCGAAAACTACGAATTTTTTGTCGTCTGCTCACACAGAGTTTGTAGTTTTCAGAATACATCTGCATATTTGAGAAAAAGTTTGGACTTATAAATTAAATGAATTCCTACATACTTACAGAATCTCGCTATGGTCAGTTAATCAAAATGTACTGCATGATATAATTTATATTTAAAAAGACACTAACTCCGTTAAAGCATCCGTGGTGTATAGCCTTAATCGTTGTAAATATTTCAACGTTATGAATAACAAATTCATAATGTTCTTAGTCATTCTGACGTTAATGGGAATGACGCTTTATATTTTGTATCACTAGATATTTCTACGGGAATGAAATACACGCTTTAGGGCTCATTTTCAAAAATTGCACTCAGGTGGTAGTTGTGACACCAAACTACTACTAAAACACTTTAATATAACAATTAATGTTATAATTCTTACTGAATTTGGCAGATTTTTTTTAAAGTGGGATACCAAGGAGGTGATTATGGAGTTAGTGTCTTTTTAAATACTAATTACATCGTACATTGCAAGTTCGTTATGAGACCAGAGCAAAATTCTGTAAATATGGAAAAATTTCTTCAATTTATAAATTTAAACTTTTTATTAAACATGCGGATGTATTTTTAAAACTATAGACTCCGCGTTAGCAAACGATAAAAAAAAAGTCGTTTAGAAACTACGTCCACATTTGATTAAAAGTGTAAATTTGTAAGCTGAGTTAATTTGTCTGAACTAATAAAATTTTTCTCTAGACAGTTAATGAAACTGTTATGTATTATATAATTTGTATTTAAAAAGACACTAATTCCATGAAAGCAACCGTAATACATGGCCTTAAATTATATTTTATAACTCATTTATACAAAAGTTTAACTGAATAAATGCATTATCTTACTTTGAAAAACTTCGTTATGGTTTTTAAGCAGAGGACATTCGATAAAATTTGAACATGAAAATAGTAACTTTATTCCTAAAGTCTACGTATATATATACACTGATGTTTAAACGTATCATAAATTCATAAAGGTAATGTATCAAGGATATATTCACTGAGTTAGTGTCTTTTTAAAATATAAATTTTATCTTACATTAAATTTTCATTAATTGACTAGATTAGAATTCTGTAAGTATGGCAGAATTTATTCAGATTATAAACCTACACTATTTTTATTAAATGTACAGATATATTTTTAAATCTACAGACACCGTGTGAGTAGACGAAACCGTAGTTTAAAAACTACGTCCACATATCAGAACAGAAGTGTAAAATTTTCAGCTGAAAAAATTTTCCTAAACTCAAAGAATGTTTCTCTGGTTATTTAATAAAAATTTAATCTATGATATAATTTCTGTTTAAAAAGACACTAACTCTGTGAACGCACTAATTACATACATTAACATTAAGTTCTAATTGATCTGTTACCAGGTGATAAACAATCTCAAATTTGACTGTAAAAAAATGACGAATAATGTTGTAGAATTGTTGTATTACGCATAGAGTCCTGAGTTGTTCATTACGTTGCCAATACATAATGCTCTTCAAATAATAATACCGTTGCATAAGAATTCTTGTAATATTTCATTATCTTTGCTTTAAATATTTATAATAAAATAATAGTTCCTCGAAAATGGCGACAAGAAATTCTCAGTTAAAAATTTTTTGTAACAATTAATATCGTTACAGATATGATAAGAAAATTCCACTAAATAGAATTACATTTATTAATAAATATTAATTAACTATTTAATCTCTAAATATTATTTAATTATATGAGAATGACATATGAACTCAGCATAAATTTTTACGTTCAAGTATTTGTTCTCCTTATCTTACACCATCTGTTCTATGAAGATATCTGTTTTGCATGAAATTTTATTTAACGTAATACCAACACAGAATTAATAAAATGACAATTAGAAATAAGAGTTAAAATTGTCATACGAGTAAGATATATTCATCTAATTTCTTATATTATGATAAATGTATATATTTTTAAAAATTTTAATGCACAATTACATACAGCAATAAATAAAACATGCAAGGTCATGACTTTATACAGAGTATATATGTGAATTTATATACATGATTATACACAAATGTTCAGTTTTTATATACATTTGTCTAAGGAATATTATTTTCTTTTTTTAACCGTATATTAATAATGCTACTATGACCATTCTATTTATAACTATTCTTAACATTTGTTTTAATAATATTATTAATTAATGACCCCAATGTAAATCAATAGATTCGTATCGAATATTTTGGAACGTGTATTTTTCAAGAATTATATTTTATTTACCACACACACTACACGTATTCACGCACATACGTGCACACACACACACACACACAACGCGTATTCACGCATATACGTGTGCACACACACGCACACATACACACCACACTTATCCACGCACACACGCGCACACACACACTCACGCAGACGCGCGAACAATATTTTAATTTCATGAGTGTTAATAGAGAAATGAAAATAAACAACTTGAATAAATTAGTATTTAGCCACAGTTTTGGTTTGTTCATATGTAACATATTGTTAATGCAAAGCAACCGTTAAACACTCGGCATTAAATTTGCATGAAAAACAATAATGCCGGAATAATAGGTGTAACTTATGCAACAGTAAATAACAATATTTGCGCAATAGAGACGTAATAAGGTATTATAGTTATGTGTACATAATTCTATAATAATATAGAGTTACATACGAAATAAATTATTTACTGCATATATAAGTGAAATATAACTAGTGTAAAAACGGTATGATAAAACAATAATGATGCCGACAGTGATGATGATGATGATGATGATGATGATGGTGGTAATGATAATAATAATGATGGTAACAATGACGATGATAATTATAATGGCAATGATATTGGTGACGATGGTGAAATCATGCATTTTTATAAACATTTCTATGACATCTATTAAATTTTAAAATTTAAATTAAAACGAAAACTGTGTATTACATAAAGCTAAAATCTAATAAAATTTAAATTTAAATAGTCCGTAAATAAATTATTATTCGTCTACTTGCCTTATCATCCTTCTTCCGTGAACATGATCTTAAAGTATTAATTTACCACAACCAATTTCAATAAGGTGTCCTATACTGAAATCCAACCGAATTTATTAAATTTAATGAAAATTATTGTTCATTATAATGTGTGTACGTTCAGTTTTAACGTACATATACAAATTTTCTAATTTTATTTAGTTGTTCACTTGATTCGAATCGAAGAATTACAGCGAATGTGTATTGTTGTGGTTAGGTTAGGTTAAATATTCGCTTAAGTCTACATTAACAGTTTGAAATACTAGGCTAAATAAGTAGTGCTTGTATTTTTACATAGAAATGTGGTGAAGTAATTCTTTCAAAGTATTTTAAATATATTATACTATGTCATCAAGTAGTTCTAAAAATGTTATTGTCATAAACGATAATAATGACGAATACAAAGGTCTGTAAAATTTAATATTCATAAAAATTAAATTCAGAATATTTTTCAGTATATTTATTGTATATTCACATTCTTATTAATAATAAAATACTTAAAATCATTTTTAGGTTATTTATATATAATTAATTATAAATGCAGCCATTTATAATTTAAATTCGTATTCATTTTATACAGTCCATGTAAACATATCAAATGAAACGTTGAAAAAGAAAATTTAACTTATGTCTTTTTGATCATTAATATATATTAATTGAAAAACACCTTATCAAAAAAAGTGATAAAAACATTTTATAGTAAAAGATTTATAGAACAATGAAAATATTTTTAGAATATCTAAGAAATAAAATATTTTGGAAGTTATTAGAAAATTGTATATAAAATACTTTGTATAACATTTTGTAAGCATTAATATAGAATTTATAAAATGTTATAAACAAATTCATAAGTGTAAAATATTATACCCAATATCATAGAAATAGAGTTTTAAAGTACTGATTATATTATTACAAGAAAATTTGTAAAAAAATTTTTTTGTAAATGAAATAATATATTAGAATACAGAATTTAATGTTTTTTAAGAATATTTTTTTTGTTTTGTTTTGCAATTTTATTTTGAATCTTAAAAACATAGAACAAAAAGTTAAAAATTGTGGATTAATATTAAAACTTTAATGAAATATCAATCTTAATTATCATTTCTTTATATTCATTATTTTTTATTTGTTTAATATAATGTTATTAATGTAACAACATTGTTTTAAAGTAATGTAATTTAGCAAATAAGTATAATGTTTTACATTAAGATAAAGTATGAAGCATTATTACAATTTTAAAGACACAAATAAAGATATAAATGTTGATTGAGTTAATGCTTAAAGTGCAATTTTCCTTTAAATTTTAACAATTTTAATTTAGCAGTATTCTACGTATATAATATATTATGCATTTATGAGTTCTGGTTTGCAATGTCAAAAAATGTATAAAATTAGTACTAATTTATAACTGTATATTCAAACATAAAATTTCATAGATAAAACTATTTTTCTATAAATTATTTACATTAATACATTTTTTAAGGCCAATGAGGAACTAGAACAATTTTTGTATCATTATAATTATTTTTAGGAATAAAATAAGAATTTCTTTCACAAATTCGTTTTTATTTTGTTTTTTAGTTATAAGCTGTATATACTTTTTTGAAAATTGTTCAATGTATATTCTGAAACGTCAAGAAATAACAAATAAAATAATAACTAATTTGTGAAATAAATTCTTATTTTATTCTTAACAATAATTTTAATAGTAACAAAATTATTTTAGTTCCTTATTGTATTTATAAAAAAATTAATGCAAATAAATTAAAAAAAGGAACACAAGAATATATATGAATTCATTTAAATTAAATATTGACAAAAAATACTTTTCTATAAACACAGAATTGCACTTTGGTCAGTTCGTGAAAAATAGATTAAATAAATATTTTTTTCAAGTAAAGTTCCCAACTTTGCAATAGAAGGTTTAAAACTTAACCTTATTTGAACACATATATAAGACAATTGACATATAAATTGTTATGTAAATAAATGTAATGTTTTTTATACACATTCGTTTTTAAAAATATAATGTAAATATTTTTGTAAAATATATCTAACTGTTATAAATTCTCATTGGCATTTGAATTCATGACATACATCACCTAAGGAAGACTAGAGATCAAAAGATATTAAAAATTACAAAATAAACAATATTTTTTAAATCCCATAGGTATTTATTTATTTATTTATTTATTTTTGCGTTTGTAATCTGTACTGTGTATAAGTGTTTCTAGGTAATAAATAAATACATAATGGTGAACTAATTTTTTCACAAGAAAATAAATAATCTGAAATTTTACACAAAATATTTTAAAAGTTTGTTAATAACAAGTCTATTTAGTAATGATACAGAATTAGATAATATTTTTCATTAACTATTTTGCTTGAAGCATTGTATTTAGGAAAATATTGCATATATAGAATAAATGAAGTTATTTTATCATTCATAAGATAAATTATAATGTCCTGATCTTAACCACTTAATTTGAAGAAATCTGTATTTTTTAATATTTCACAACGCAAAAATATAAAGTTATCCTATAATAGAAAATAATATGCACCTAGAATTACATAAATTTCGTCATATAAATATACAGATATATGTCTGATAACAACTGCAAAATTTAATTCATAACCTTAATAAATCTCTTTGACTGCGATTAGAACACCTTCTCCTGCATCAAACTGATTATTAAGACTATTTGTACATAATAAACATTTTTAATATCTATTAATTTCATTTCCAAACTTCTAACATTCTGATAATACATTTTCAGTTTACAAAACTGTTCATTAAAAGATTACTGCTGCTTTACTTACATAGATGAAATAAATTGAATTTGAAGTGAATTTTAAAGTTCATTCAAATACAAGTTACTATATTGCATAATAAACAACAAATTTATTTTGACCTCACTTTGTAAAATAGAGTAATAATATTTTATAATACATAATTACTAATATTTATTGAAGGTTTAACTAATTCATATTTATTACTTTTTGACGTGTTAGAACTAATTAGTTGGAGTTTAATATTATCTAAATTATAAATAATTATAAAAAACAAAAAAATCAAACGAATAATAAAAAAGAACCGTCTCGGCAGGGATTCGAACCCTGATTTTCCATAACTCAATTCAGTTTCATTTGGACGTACTTTACCATTGTACTACCGAGACTGCTTTACATAGAAAGTTTTATATTGATATAAATGTTTACTCACTTACAATGTAAGACGTTAATTCTTACACGTCAATAAAGTACACAAGTATTTATATTACTTATATTTACTGTAATAGTTTTATTGTTATTTCTCGTTTAACACGAACAAGGAAATATGTTGGAAAACTTCATAACAATGGGTGCAAAACTCTGGAAAATATGACAATTCTAATGTTAAACAATAGTACCCCTTAACGGTATCTGAAACGTATTTACATAATTACAAATAAGTTTACTGCCGCACAGAATACGATATACAGGGTGATTTTTATGTTGAGACAATGAAATATCTGGGGAACTACGCATCAAATCAAAAAAAAATTTTGAAAAAAAATCAACGGTGCCTAACTATACTTCTCACCCTTATCGCCAAGAGGTATGGGTGGGAACAAGTTTGAGATTTTAAATGGGGACCTACATATTTTATTGCAGATTTGGAATCTCTATCTAGAAATTGTATGTTAACATTAAAATTTTAATGAAATATAATTCTTGATTATCATTTTTTTATATTAGTTATTTTTTATTTATTTAATATAACTTTATTAATTTCAATTTTAAATAGATAATAGTTTGTTGATTTAATGACACGAATGCAATTTTCTCATTATTTTAACAGAATTATGCTTTGGCCAGTTTACGAACGATAAGTTAAATAAATGTTTTTAACAAACCAAGTATTCCGCTTCACTATACCAGACTTTAATTATCAATGATGCTGTTTTTTCTTGAATATACAAAATAATATTGTATTTTTATTTTAACAATTTAACTAACATACTGATTTAATTAAAAAGAATCACATTATAAAATTTGTTTTTTTTTTTTTTTACATATTATATTTATTTAACAATTAAGTAAATCTACAGTGATTGTTAGAACCATTTCTGTACATTATCAAATCTCTGAATTATACAAAGCTTTTAATATCTTATTATAATTTTGAGCTAATCAATGTTAATTTCGTGAACTAAATTTCAACTTGATGTTGAATCTCAAATGCCAATAAAATGCCTGCTCCCAATTTTATAAATAAAATTCATAACGTTTTAAATAAAAAGTTTTATGAAATATTATATAATATAGATTTTCTATTGCATTTTTGGTTTTTTCATAACACGGATTACTTTTGTGAAGCAGGGTATTATACAAATGTTGAAAGTGCAGCTTTATTGCAA
>JABFOX010001675.1:0-12547 GCA_022817665.1 Axea sp. ZL-2020
ATGAAAATCTTAAATTTTAACATGTTTTTCAGTAATATCAGCACTGTACGTACATGTATATCTTTTTGCATTATAACCTCATTTGCTTAAATAGGAGCAACATGAACGCAATTTCACTTTTATTATTTTTCAATTATTGCAATTCGAATATACACTGAATATAAATATAGTACTGAGTACTGACTTTGCAATATCTCTCGTCAGCAGGAATTCCCTAGGACTAATGTCTCAAAAAATGGTAATACGTTACAGTCTCGTATGTCATGCTGAATCGTGTTTTTGAACGGTAATCCATTACTGACAGTACTGTCAGTCAATTTATGAACACACTGTTATATTGTTCATGAATTTATAGATCTATGGATAAGGGTTAACTCAGTCGGTAAAATTGTTAGTTTGATAATAGCTCCGTAAGAAACCGATTTTAACGCCATGTAAAGAAAGAAGAAGATATCTATTATTTTTAATTAACAGAAATCTGAAAATTACGAGGAATACAAATTAAATGGTTAGACTGTATTATCTCGTTTAAAACAAACTGAAGAAGAAGAAGAAGAATAAGTAGAAAAATAATAATAATAATAAAAAAGAAGGAAAAAAAGGTTATTTAATGGGATTTAACCTCACCATTCATATTCTGTTTTTTGTGAAGTGCATAACCATAGCAATTGACTTTTTCGATAGTTTTGTTGCATTTATAAAAGTCCGACTTCAACGAGAGATTTTTTGTTACTTTATTTAATTTTATTTAATTTTTATTATTTTATTTAATTTTATTTAATTTTATTTAATTTTTGATTTTGATAATTTTATTTAGTACGAAAGAATTCCTTGAAGTAAACATGGATTCAAGACCTAGTCTAGATACCGTTCACCAGGCAATCTTTTTGTTCTTCAACAACTCCACATCCACGGACAAGGAAAAAGTCAATATATGGCTTGGCGATCTACAAAAATCGGTTAGAATGCAGTCTTCAAAATTCTAAATTTTTTAAAACTAGGTTAAAATTTGTTTTATCTGTTTGTATGATATCGTTTTCATTTGGTTAGCATTTATTTTCTTGCTCTTTAACTTAATATTGAATCTCAATTAATTATTACACTAAAATTAAATATTTTTATTAACAGCAAATGTTTTTATTTAACAATAGTGGCAATTCAGATTTTTTGCTAATAATATGAATAATTTTTTTACAATTTGTTAGACAAGTTTATAACATTTATCACAGTTAAATTTCATTTCATGAAAAACTGGTATAAACATATGTACTACTAATTTTATGTTGTAAACATAATTTATAATAAATTCATTAAAGTAATCAATCAAGTAAGTTATGTTCTCTAAATAGAAATGTTAGCACAAACAGCACACATAAAATCTCTAATAATTAAACAATATATGTCTAATTTTTTTCCTATTATTTTTTTTTTTTTTTTTTAATATTGTAGTGTAAATACAAATAAAATATAAAAGTTTTTATTCAGTTATTTTTAATATTAACTTTGGACATTAATTTTAAATATCTTCAGATATATGCTTGGGAAGTAGCAAATGAACTACTTCAAGCAAAAAGGAGTCTGGAATCATGCTACTTTGCTGCACAAACAATGCGTACCAAAATTCAAAATTCATTTCAAGAACTGCCATCAGAAGCACATGATTCACTTAGGGATTCTTTATTGGGGCACATTTCCCAAATTAATGAAAACACTAATCCAGTCATTGTAACACAAGTAAGTATGTTTTAACAATGGAAAAAATAAAGCAATTTGTATCATAATAATTGGATTAGCAAAAATGAATACAAATGTATCCTTTAATTATTTTTATTGAGAAAAAAAAAACTGTTATTTTTAAAACTCACCACTTATTTTATAATGATTATTTATTAAAATATGTGTATAAATTATCTATATATAAGCATTCAAACATATTTAAAAAATAAATAAATTTTACAAATAGCATTAATAAAATTTATATTTAAAAACATTATAATAATTAGAACAATGTTGTATTAAATTCATATATTAAAAATATCTTGTATTGTTTTTAGTATAATACAAAAAATTTTACATTATATTTATTTGTAGGAGGTAATGACAATTCTGTAGTAATTTATGTTATAATTGAAATAAAAAATGAAGAACAAGATATATTAAAATCCTTCAAAAGCAACTAACCATTTTTTTATAATTTATTTAATTCAAACAGCATAGAGAAAATTAGTGGTCAGAAATTATTTAAAATAATTTACATAAAGTATAAAATTAGTGGTCAAAATTATTTAAAGTAATTTATATACTTGTTGATTTTTCAAATAGGATTTCTTCATTTAAATTTTAATTTAGAAAGACTGTACATGAAATTACATATTGTTTCTTAGCATGACCAATGAATAAGGATGTATAATATAAATATGAATACTATTTTTTGTTTTAAATACATAATATAGACATAAGATATAAATATTATAAAGTATTGATGCAATAATAGTACATTATAATTCATGAACTCATATATAAGTTCATATATGAATAAATATAATTTAAAAATATTTAAGTATTTATACATTCATAATATTTATCATGCATAGTAAAATATATATATTTTAATACTTATAAAATGTATTGTATAAGTTCGATTTTATTACTTAAGAATTTTTTTGCATTTATAAGTGATGTTCATGTGGTTTCTTTTTACCAAGTAAATTGTTCATTGATTATTATTAAATATTATTAAATTATGTTAAATTATATAGTATTACAATAGTATTTAGTAAAAATACTAATCTAGTTTTTCATTAATTATATAAAATTATTTATCTAATAATTTGCTAAAATGTAAAAATAAAAAGAAAAAGATTATTGTAATATTATCTTGTTATATAATTGTTGATTTATTTACTTTTCTGTTTTTCAGTTATGTGTAGCTCTATCAGATTTGGCTTTGCAAATGACAACATGGCAAGATCCTGTAATGGATCTTATAAATAAATTTGGACAATCACAAGAAGGTCTTTGGCCTTTATTAGAAATATTAACTGTGTTGCCTGAAGAAGTGAGTTCTTGGCATCTTAGGTAAGAATTGTTATTTCTTGTAATTTTACATAAAAATGTTGTATTCTTAATTTGTTTATGCATAATGATATTATTTTATTAGATTACCATGCAATCGTCGCCATCAAACAATGGATTACTTTTGTAGAGTAGGGAAAACAGTATCAGATTTCTTGGTAATTTTTCATTATTTGTTAAATTTTATTAAAAGTAATTAATAAATAAATGAATTATTTTATGTGTTATGTTTTTTAGGAACTGTGTTTGAAAAATAGTGGAGAGAATACTCAAATGTATTCAAAAATATTACGGTGTTTCACCAGTTGGATTTCTGTGCAAGCAATCTCGTTTGATATTGTACAAAATAGCAACATTGTTGTTTATGCATTTCAGGTAACTAAAGTACAAATACTATACATAAATCATATATTAATTAATAAATCAAATTAATTAATTGTAAACTATTGAACTTATACTTAATTTTAAAAGTGTGAGAACACCAGGAAAACGGAACAATTTTATTTATAATTTTATTATCTTATACAGCACCACACGACTTTTTTAACATAATTTAGATTCATCGTATATTAAGAATAAAAAGTTTATGAACCAAGAAATTATTTCAGGTTTTAAACAACTATATGGTAGGACCAAGTTTACATGCAAACGCAACAGAATGCATATGTGTAATTTTACAAGCTTTTGATAAGGATAGAAATGGCCGTGAAGAAACGAACTGGGACGTATCTGTGCAAACACCATTAAACGAATTAATGATATATGAGAAAATTATTTCTTTAGAGGAGCCTTACCATCTGTCAGTTGCTCATGAAGAAGTGGAAAAGTAATTAATATAAATTAGTGAAACGAACTTCATTTTATAGTTCGATTTCTTTTTCTGATAACAAAGAAAAAATTTTTATTACAGATCTCAAAATTATTGCCGCATTTTCACAGAATTAGCAGAAACTTTCCTTGAATATATGGTTAATAACAGTACCCCAAAGCAACCACATTATACAGTCAAAGTTTTAGACTTTGCATTAATGTGCGTTGGTCACCATGATTATGAGGTATATTTTGTTTCTTATTTATTCATAAATGTTTTATTATTGAAAAAAAGATCATTTGATTTTTCAAATTAATATTGTAAACAAGTTATTTTAAATTATTGAACATTTAAAATTAAATTAAGTTGATTTAACTATTTTAGGTTGCGCAAATAACGTTCAATTTATGGTATCGATTATCTGAAATGTTGTATGAGAAGAATAGTGAGGAATTAAATAATGTATTCAAACCTCATATTGAAAGATTACTAGGGATTCTATGCAGACACTGTCAAATGGAACCAGATCATGTAATATTTCACTTTCAATTATAAATGATTAGTTAATTAAATTGCTGAACTTATGTTTTTAATTATTAATATTAATTAAAAATGTTTTTTAAATTACAGTATTAGTATATTTTTACAATATGTATTATTTATATTTTATTTTTCTCTATGATAAAAATATTAATCATTGTAATTTCAATTTCAATTTTTGAACAAATGAATTTAATTATAAATGTTTAATTTACTTGAAATTTAAAATTTAGTTAGGTCTTGTAGAAGAAGAAGGTGGAGGTGGACAGTTGTTTGCAGAATTTCGATCACGTGTATCAGAACTCATTAAGGATGTTGTCTTCATTGTTGGTAGTAGCCACTTCTTTCAACAGATGTTTGCTAATCTAACCGAAGGATCTGAAGCCCAAGGTCGACAACTTACCTGGGATTCGATAGAAGCTGCCCTTTTTGTCATGCAAGCTGTAGCTAAAAATATTTTACCGTTAGTATATAATAACATAATTAATTTTAATTAATTATAAACAAAGTTTAAAAATTGTGTTTACTGAAAAGCAACTATTCTGAATTTATATATAAAAGTTGTATTTAAATTTTGTAATGAATTAATTTTAAATTCATAATTTTAATGAAAAGAACTATTTCAATATTTCAATTATTGTTGTAGGGAAGAGAACGAAGTTGTGCCAAAAGTAGTTGAAGCAATACTAAATTTGCCACCAAACACACATATCGCTGTTAAGCATACAAGTATTATGTTATTAGGAGAACTTTGTGAATGGATTAACAGTCACATACAAACGTTAGGTAAACTTAATATCTTTCAATGTTGATATTTTCTACTTTATTTTTATTTTTATATTGTTGATGTTGTTACTGCTATTAAAATAATAAAAATAAGACAGTCATTAATGTTATTTTTCATTGCAGAACCAATAGTTAATTTTTTGTTTAATTATTTACACGAGAAAGGGTTGGGAAGTACTGCTTTAATTGCACTGGAAAGTATTTGTTCAGCTTGTTCGGGTCACATGACGTCTCAGTTACCCTTTTTAATACAATTGACAGGAAATTTAGACAGGTTTACAATTAGTAATCCAGCCACGATTAGTTTCCTCAAAGGTAAATATAGTTCATTATTTACTAGTTGTTTTACCAAATTTATTAATGAAAAAAAATATATTAAGAAAATAAAATGGTACAAATTCTGTTGTAATTATAATTATTTTTTAAAATGTGATTTGTGATAGAAATATTTTTGGTAATTTACTTTTTTAAATTAAAAACAGGTGTGGCAAAAGTAGTATCAAAATTACCAAAGAAAGAAATGCAAGCGGCCCTGAAAGAATTATGCTGGATACAAGCGAGACCTTTGAGTATGATTTTAGAAACACAACAAAACTCTCGTATAGATAAAGGAAGTAAAATGGATCCTGTAGTGTGGCTAGATAGAATTACTGCTATTTTTAGGAACGTTAGTGTAGATATCATCGAACCTCATGATACCCACCCTTGTCAAGAAGCACTGATTGATGTAAGTACTGCTTTTAATTTAAATAGGTATTAAAAATAAATATTATATTAAATGTAATATATGTAAAATAAAATGTATATTTTATTTGTTAATGAAATACAGATAGCAAATAATTTTATTTCATAAATTTTATTGTAAACACTTCATATTACATTACTTGATTCGATAATTATTTATTTAATGAATTCACGGATTGAATCCAAATTAAAAACTAATATAATAAAATTAAACAACATAACGTGAATATAAATAAATTAAGAATATTATAAATAAACAGATAAGAATATAGTATAAGAAGTAACAAAATAATATACTAGAAGGTATGAAAATATTGCAAAATTTTATTTAAAAAATTGCAAAATAATATATAATAAACAGTTTCGTACAATAAAAGTTAATGTATTATTTTGAATAATATAGTAAACATAATTATAACGAAAGTAAGATAAGAGAGGTAATTATTAAAATTTTAAAATAAACAAACTTTTATGTCATTTAAATTTAAAGTTATAATATTCAGATCGTATAGATTTATAATTTTAAATATTCTAGTTATACAATTATAAGTAAATTATGGTAAAGATTATAAAGTTATATAATTTAATGTTTTATTTCATTGCAGATGTGGAAAGTTTTATCCCCAACTTTAAACAAATATCAACATGATGCAAATATTATGGAACATGCCTGCAAGTGTTTAAGGTTTGCTGTTCGTTGTGTCGGAAAACATTCGATTCAAATATTGCAAGAATTAGTTGAACAGGTATATTTTTGATTTTTCATATTTATAATTTTAATTATATAATGCAACTTTTTACATATGAGGAAATTAAAATTAAAATGATACAAATGCAATTTTATGTACTACTGACATTATATTTAATTTGGATAATGTAAACTAAATCTTTTTATGAAGCAGCATTTCAATAGTAACGACATTTTTAATAGTATATGAAAAATAAATTATACTTCAAATAAATTAATGTATATTTATATAAATTTATAAAAAAGGTAAAGTAGAAATATTAGTAATATATTAATTTGTTTTTAGTTTTTGTTTTTGTTTATTGAAAATTTTCATTGTTATATTAAACGTGTTATGTTGAAAAAAATTACATTTTTTACATTTTTCTGTAAAAAATATTTGTTTTTATTAACAAACCGTTCAGAATTATATAATTTATTATGAATAATTTCAATTTCGTTATAAAATTCATACTTATATTTTTTCTTGTCTTTTTTTATCCTTTCGATTGTGAGTTCTTACAGATATTTCTTTTATAAAATAAATATATTTATTATATTTTAAATAATTCTTCTACAGATAGTTCAGTTGTATAGTGCAAATCAACACAGTTGTTTTTTGTACCTTGGTTCAATATTGGTTGACGAATTTGCTGGTGACATGGAGAACATTACTGGATTATTAAATATGTTGGAAGCATTTCTAACGCCAACCTTTATGATACTCCAACAACCAAATAGTTTGGTAAATCATCCAGATACTGTGGATGACTTATTCCGGTTATGCGATCGGTAATTCAGCTTCTTTTTTATCAATGATTAATAATTTTATTTTCAATTTAAATTTTCAAAATTGCTTTAAAATATACAATTATTTAATATTAGTCATATCATAAATTATATAAAACATATGTAATTAAACATTTTTTAATTACTTAAATATATAAATCAATAATTAGAGTTAAATAATTTGTTTATATTTAAAACTCACATTTATGCATAAAAATAATTATAATTAACTTCATCACGATTTCAGTTTTGTACAACGAGGACCAGTTCCATTTTTACATTCTCAAGTTTTGAACAGTATATTCGAATGTGCACTTTTGTGCTGTGACTTCGACCACAAAGAAGCAAATTCGTCTGTCATGAAATTTTTCTACGATCTTCTTAACAGTAGTAGGAATTTTGAGGTATAGTTTTTTTCACAAAATTAAATTGAATTTAGGATTAACTAATCTATAATAAAATCTCTAACGATAATATTAATAACTTTCAAAATAAAAAATAATAACTATACAGAAATAATTGTTTTATTATTATTATTATTATTTTTATATTGTTATTTTAATTATATTATGAATTATTTTTTACAAAATTAATTGATTTAATAACATATTAATTTTTTTCGTTAATTTCTATAAATAAAATTAATTAATGTTATATTTATTTGTTTTTTTCAGAATCAGTCTGATTTTACGATAAGACGACAGTTGGTGCAAGATATTGTTGCTAAAAAGGGTCAAATTTTAGTGACTAAATTATTGCGTGCTTGTGTATTTTCTATGTCCACTTATGTTTTACCAGACATTTCTGACGTTCTTCTGTTACTTTCTTACATAAATAGTGAAGTAAGAATTTTTCTTTTTTAAAATAGTGTTAAAGAAATTGTCAACAATTTCAGTGTTTTCATTATTGATTAGTTTTATTAAAAATTTTTGTAAAATTAAAATTAAAATCATGGTTTAAAATATGCAACAGAGATTAAACGCTTAATCGTTATAAAAAAACATTAAATTATTCATTATGAATTATTATTAATGCACTTTAAATGTTATAAAAAGTAACAAATAACTGAATTGTAAATTATACATTTTTAAAGTTTTAATATTTATATTTAAAATTATATAATATCAAAACTGAAGTACTAAGTGGAAAAAGTATTAAATACAAAACTGTTGAAATATTTATAATTAATTAAAATTGAAGAATTAATTCCGAAATTATCATAAATTTTTCCTGCATTCCATAAGTTTTTTATTTTAAAGTTTTTAAACAAAACTAATTATAAATTAATTTACTTAAATTGAATTAGTTTAATATTAATATTTTAATAATAATAATTAATGACTATAAAATATTATATGCGTTAATATATTATTTTATTCCTTTTTATATTTTATTTTACTTTACTTTATTTATTAACGTTAAAAGGCCAATAAGGAACTAGAGTATGAAATAAAATTATTCTTAATAATAAAATAAAACTACTTTCTAAAGTTCATTTTTATTTTATTATTATCTATTTTCCTAATGTTTCGAACCGTATACCGATCCATTTTTAAAGATGTACATATTAAAATAATTTTGTAAATTTATTGACATATTTTAAAAATGCCATACTTTTAGCAGTTATGTATTTTTAACTACTGTCAATTAATATTTATTTTAATGTCAGTACTGATTTGGCATTAAAGTATAGCATTAAAATATAGTAAGTAATTTATTTTAAGTAAATAATTTTATTCTTAAGAATAATTTGATTCCATAAAAAATTATTCTAGTTCTTTATTGGCCTTTTACTGATAAATAAATAAACTAAAATAAAATGAAATGTTATACTTTGTTTATGCAGCAATTTCCAAGATGGTTGGAAGAAGCTATAATGCATGTACAAAATGAGGGTGGTGGATTAGCAACTCGAGATCAATTAGAAGAATTTCATAAGACTGTTGTCAAGTGAGTAAATATGAGCAATAAAGTAATTTAGTTATTTAAAAACAAAGCAAATTTCTTTAAGTCATTTCTGTAACTTTCAATTATAATTTTAATTTTGTTATTTGTCGTATCTTTTTTGAACTGCTATTTAATCGTTTATTATTCTTAGAGGGATTTAAAAGGAATTTTTTAGTCGCTTTACAATTTCTTTGTAATTTTGAAAGAACTGGTATACTGAAAAAATTGCTGAGGTTTTTATTCAATTTTATGTAATTTGTAGGTTGATTGCAATAAATATGAATTTATGAATATATATTGAATTAAAGTATTAGAAATGTATATGTTAATTAAATGTTCAGATATTGTTTTTAGTATACACGTTCAAACATAATAATCATAATTTATTAACAAATCAATATTATGTTTTTAGTTGCAGGGTGGACAATTCAAAAGCAGTAAATGCTGCTTTGAAGTCCTTCGCGAGACTCTACCGCTGAAGAGGACTTAGAAGATCTGAAACCGATTCGATTAAAACTCTGAAACGAACATGACTCATTCTACCATTTGACTACTCGACAGAACTTTGATCATCTTTGATATTAGTCGTTTCATAATTTTAATGAATTAGTAGTTGTTTCTTACGGTGCATCTCGTGCCAATTATATATATATATATATAAACTTTTTGTATATAAAATCTCGATTTATAAGCTTATTATTAAATGTTATTCATTTGTAATAACATTTGTACACGAAAACAACTTTTGTAATTTTTTTTTTGCGAAGAATATTAAGATAAAAAAGAACAATTATCTACTAATAATAATTGTATAATAAGCAATTTTACAGGTTGACTATACGTTTGCAGGCTGAATATGAACTTCGAGAATTGAAGTTTCATATATACAACGGTAAATAATTAAAGTAGAAGTTTGTACTTTCGATCATTAAAATTCAACTTTGTTTACGTTTCTAATGAAAATACTACTCAACTGTTATTCTCGAAATATTAAAATTAACACGGCGTGGTTTAATATTTCGTTTCATCATTTACTTTGCAATTACAAAGTAAACAACTTTCAAGTATTATTTTGTATGAGTGTAAACTGATTTTTTGAAAGAAAATTACTTACAGCAAATACTTCTTTATTGTTTTGGAGTGGTATTTTCATCATTAACAGGAGAAATAGTCTATTAAAAATTAATGTAATTTCCGTTAGAAAATAAATCTTTTCTTACTAGAAAAAAATAGTGTAATTAATGTGACAAATTATTATTATATGGGATAAAATATCTAATTTGATATTAAAAATTACAATATGCTGCATAGTAATATTTTACATTAATTTGAAATATTTCTCATAAGAATACAATTGTATTTTCGTTCATGAAAGTACAACAATTTTTATTGGACTATTTTTCGTATTTACTTTTTTTCTTGCATTTAAATTTTTGACACATTGTTCTATACTATAGAAAAATATGTCTGAAGTTTATTCATTATTTTGTAAAAATGACAATTTCTCCCTCTAATTTCCATTTATAATTATAAATGTTGCACATTTGTTTCATAAGAAATTCATATATAAAAATTTTTTAATTTGATTTAAATAAACAAAATTCATTACACAAATAACTGTAAAACTACAATCAGTTTTTAAAATATCATTTTTTGCTTATAATCCTCTCATTATTATAATTTAATATCAATGTTGATTATATTTTATGTTTATGATTTTGAAAATTAAAATTATATTGCATGATAGTTAATCAAAACCAAACCTTTGTCAAATATTATTTATATAATTTATTTTTGATAATTACAATTTCACATTATAACATGTACTCGTTGCAAATTGTACTGAATGTACGTATGTCGAAATATGTATCTACTATGCTAACGTGAAATGAGTCACAATTATTTTAAATTCACTACAAATTTTGCTCTCCAACTTATGAAATAGTTGTGACGAATCTCATGATTGGATGAGTCAGTTCCAATTGCGCAACGGACTTGTCACCGGGTTTTTAACTTTAAGGCGAATATTTTTATACGGATGCAAAGCGTCGATATTAAATAGCAGAATATTAAGATGTTTCTATCGTTTAGAACCGTATATTTAGAATTTACATTTTAAATCCTGTTTGTTATTTATTATCAATACAATAATTATTTTTTCCGCCGTTTAAAATATATAGCGAGTCATTTTATTGTTAAACTATCATTGATATTTACAAACGATCGATAAAATAGATATAAATATTTTTGTTCAATAATAATACGCTTAAATAAATCAAATTTATATTTTCAAATCTAAGCATACGGTCCTAAATATTGGAACGAATGCGACAATGTATCACACGTTCTTGTACATATAAGCATGCGAAACGAGCGCAAGAAATTTAGCATTGTACAAAAAAAGCTAATGCGGATATCACGTAAGCTACGTGATATCCGCGCAAGTTAGAATAAAAGATATTTTTAAATTGATCTGTTTCTTTATCCCAGGGAGAGGGAAGGGCATGAGAAAGAGGCGATTTTCGGGGACTCGCACAGGAAATAGCAGGCGATCTCGGGGCCTGAGTCACGCGCGACGCATCTCCGGCGTGAGTCACGCGTAAATGGATTTCTCTGGCTCTGCCCCGAGAGGAATCAGTTTCTAACAAAGGAATGCCATCGAAGTGGGCGTCAGCTTCGGATGCGTGGAGTGCATCATTTCCAATTTCGATCGATGATCGTTCCTTTAAAGGCTCTCTATTTTCCTGTTTTCAATTTTCTTTTTGTTAGTCTCCATCCTCCGTTCGTCGAACCAAACGAGAAATGGGAAAGCCAAGATGCCGATGAGTCACACTGTGCTGCTTTTTTTTTTATTTTTTTAATTTCAGTGCCACTTGATATGAAATTATCAGTCAATGAAAATCTGTTTCTCGTTAGCTCGGTAATTAATTTGGAACGCTTTTAGATTCAAGCAATCTCTAGGGAGATAAGAAACAGTTTTTTATCCGTTCTACATGGCCTTTTTTAAACTAACGTTTTTTTAATATAACTGGAAATTGCGTAAGCAGGAATACATCGAACATTTTTTTTTATATCACACGCTTTAAATTTGAGTCGTAAACTTGCCTCTCGGTTTTATTGAATTTATT
>JABFOX010001676.1:0-12545 GCA_022817665.1 Axea sp. ZL-2020
GAAATCCGACGAAGGTTACCTTGTGTTTAATTCCACCCTGGAAAGGGACGGAGTGAAAAAACCGATCGTTTTTAGGTGGTAGCAAGGAACGCAATAATCGTTGGGTGGTGTGCCTCGTCGCGTAATGATCCGCTGTTATTGCGCGACGCTTATCTGGATCGCGAGACGGAAATTCGAGAAGAGGAGCCAAGTCGTGACTGCGGAGTAGGCGGCCTCGAGATCTGGCGAAACGAGAAACAAGCCGGCCGGCGTGCGGACCCGAATCATGATCGTGATCGGAATCGCTGATTGTCGCGAATCACGAAGCGAAAGTCGCGACAAACGATGGAAACGCCAGACAAAGTGCTCGCTACTGGTTTAACAGTATAGGAATAATCGCACGAACAGTTCCATTGCAAACGACGAAACTCTTTTCACTGGAGTAAATTAACTTGGTAAATTTGAAAGCATAACATTGCAAAAAAAAAAAAAAAATCAACAACAAATGTTACAAGAAGCTTAAATCCGAAATTAAATCAAATTAATACTCTTCAAGGTCACGTATTTACATTGATATACAATCTATATTGGTTTTAGTAAATAACCTTGAAATCAATGATCTTAGAAATACTCATGTACTTGAAATGCATGGATATACATAAAATATTACACAATATTTCTCATAATTGAGCTTGTAATAATTGAAATTAAAAGAAATTATGCTCTTTAAGGTCAAACAAGTAGAGCAAAGTATTTCAAGATATGGTTTGATTTGAAACTGACATTGAAACAATGAAATTCATGAACTTTGATGCAGAAAACCAAACAGACAAATCAACGAAACTATTAATATTCATATCAATCAATTTGATAGTTCAGTTCATCTTGAGGATCGTCTTTTGCTACTCATTTATCGTTTACAAAACTGTAGGAATACATTTGCAGTCGCAAATAAACAATCAATTTATATTCGTCAGCGACAAATAAGGATCGATTTAGATTCTGCAAAGGTTAATCAATTATTTTGATATCGAGATGACGAAAACATTTTGATAGATTTTATGATCATATTAAATTTAGTCTTCTAATTTGGAGGCGAACAAAAGTTCTGATTCAACAAGACGGACGGTGTACACGTCCTTCAAATTTACTGATCAATAAATCGAACATGGTCCCACGTATTAATTGTTTTCACGTCAAGCGCAATTGTTGAAAATACATTTGAAATTGCTCAAAAGATATCCAGCTTTAGCGAATCCATTGGTATGGAATCAATACGTCAAATATGTAAGAAATCAACATCGATAGATCAAATATCCAAATGTATAGATCTAAATCCAGATAAAGTTCTGTTTGATTTGGAAAATCAAAGAGCAGAGTTGCGCACTTTCAAATCTTTTTCCCTGTCTTTATAGAAGATTTCGTGTCTAGAATTTTATAGAAGCGTGATAAATCATGCGCGTGGTTTATAGAAATTGATTTCATGCCTGATTGGTTTCGACTCTGGGTCATCCGTGAAAATTACGAAACTCCTGCATCCCGGATCACGTTTGTGTACAATTGAAGTAGCGAATGTTCTTCCGGTGTTCGGCTTGAACAAAAAGACGCTTTTACGCTTTATCACATTCGCATCGTATGTTTCGCGCTATCACTATCACTTCCTGGGAAGAAACTTCCTTATATTACAAAGAACCGTCGTCCCAGATTGATCGGAATAAAAATACTGCTTCAATTAATTCAACGCTGATTTTGGTTAGGTATAGTGTGGTGTCACGCTCGATTTAATAGTATTCTTAAAGGCATCTTTCGGTCCATGAAGCAGATGATTTTCAAGTTTATCTGATTGCTAACGTGATTTTAGTTAAGCTATCCAATGATTATAAAATAATGGTAGAACTTAACCTATTGCGTTTTGCTTTTAATATGATTATAGACCTTGAAAGATGCTTTAGTTTGTGTCTATTAGACGTTAATATTGAACAAGTGTAAGTGAATAAGTCCCAAATAATGTAAAAGGTTAAATATTGCTAATTCGATATCAAAATAGACAACAGTTCAAAATAATCCAAAATAAGCAAGGTTAAAAAAAGTTTAAAAAATATTATTGCATTCAAAAAATGTCCATTACCTTTTCTTCTGTTAGATTACTATTATTTTAGTTCAAGTATATTATTTATAATAAGTGCTAGTTCTATTGTTTTTATTCAATACTCAGTATATTATAACTTTTATAATTTTATATAATCCCAGTACAGAAAATATGTTGTGTGCTTCAATATTGCTGTTTTCAAAAATCGAAATAGAGAATCGATTGTGGGACAATTATTTTGTATATTTTAAAACGCAGTTTTTGTTTTTAACAAGATAGTAGAAACTTTCTACACCTTTGAATTCAAATGTATCAATTTTTTAGATAGATTTTTATTCAACAAAAAAATCCCTATTAATATGTCGTACTCTTCCTTCAGTATTTTTCAGATGCATTGTAAAAAGAAAGTAAAAGTAACTAGGAAAAGTCACATAAGAAAGTAAAACGCATTGATCCTTCAAATTTTGCAACGATAACTTATTGAATCAAGTAGTCCAATAACAAATAGGTTCAATTAATTTATTTATTCAGCTGGAAAAAATCAACCAGTAGTGTGACTCGTTCCTAGTCTATCTAATTGCAACCCATTGTATCTGCCAATAACACTTGAGTAACCGCAGTCTCTACTTTTCCTAGTAATTTGCAACCACATTGTTCATTTTCCCTGAACCGAAACATTCATTATCCTTCGTCATTCCATAAAAATATCAATTTCCTCTGTTCACTTTCAGTGTCCTATCGCTGAAACATCTTCCACTTGAATAACGACACTTTTTTTCCAATCGTCACGTCAGCCAATTGCGAACGTCCAAGGAATGTAACTCTTAATTACTCGCGACCTTGACACCGTCGCGAAAAGAGTTCGCCAGAAGCATCGACGTTTCTTCTTCGACAAAGAAATCGAGAGTCGGGCGGAACTCTCGATCGGCCAATTTTATTTATAGATTCGTTCACGTCGCACTGGGGATTCGAATGCGCTGCTGCTGCCTGGTTGGCGGTCGCGAATGGACTGGCTCCTCGATGTTCTTAAACACTGTAGGCCGTGCATCCGGTGACACGCGGACACTACCTTAATTCGTACACGGGGTGTCCTCGCGCTTACAACTAAAATAAACTCAAATATATTTCACGCTCAATTAGTCCGAGAAAAATAACGCGCCCAATCACTGTATATTTACCAATGATCTAAAACTAAGTCCAGCTCATTTTTATATTTTGCATTTGTTGTTGGTAATCTTTATTCAAACAACTAAAAGACAAGACTAAACTTTTTATATAAATTAATGCGCTTTAATTTGATCTCTATATGGAATAAAATGAAATTTAAATTGATTTGCAATCAGCTCATTTTTAGTTAAAGCATAAAGCTTAATAGTGATTAAGTATGAATGGTCCAAGAGGTATTAATATTCATACTGCCTGCCGAAAAAAGTAGGATTTTTATTTAATAGAAATAATCCTTATTACAAAAGTAATGCATTGCTATTTGTTACAAATTTATTATTTTTCAAAGTGTGTTTCATCCGGGAATAAATGCTTTAATTTATAAAATACATGGTTGCATCGTAAATTTGTAACAAATTACTATGATGGTCGACGTCTAATTAATAATTAAATTTACTGAAAAAGTACCGTGTTGTAAAATAACACACATTTTCTTTCATTTTTTATACGCCTTTCACTGCTTCATTATATTTAGAGTCTCACATATTAAATAATAGAGAAAAAGCATTTGCTAGTTATTATAGAACATTTACATTTAATTGCAATAGTTATTACATCATATCACAATTCGTTATTGTACAAATTCATTTAAAAAGTCACTAATGATAGTTTAGAATGAATGAATTAACTTTTTATATTTAACACGAATACAAAACTTCTAGCTAAGGTAAGTAAAGAAGCAACACTATTATATAACAAATTAAAATTAAATTAAAAACAAACAGTATTATAAAATAAATTCAAAGAAATAATCCTATAAAGATATACATTATTTAGGCATTGTGTGAAATTTGCACGTTCCGCATCTATAAAAACTTTTTAACTTGGTTCGCAATAAAACAAGTGACACAATATTCAAACGTGTTTATTTATATAAAATGTCATTGGAAAACTGAATGCTGCCCGAAAATAAATAAAATAAATAACGGTGCCTAAGAAGTGCGTAGATTGAGGGATATATAAAAATAATTAAAAATGTATCTTATAGAAAAAGACCTTTAAAGTCATATTTACCTCATTTAACAATAAAATTATGTAACTAGGGTATATAAAATTACATTCAAAAATATGTTCTTTGCGTTACTTATCGATTTTCAGTATGTGTATCATCGGCTAATTTTATAAAACTTACTTTTTTATAATTTATTATTTTACATGTAGTCTAACACTAATATGAGAGTAATTTATATATGATTTCACTAAAATCAGTAATTCATTAAGGTAAATTATGACAATGTATGAGATTTACATTCCTTTGTTTAAATAGGTAATTTAATTATTATGTTAAATATATTTAACATAATAATTTATATAAATGTATTATAAATATAATATAATATTATAACTACCTATAAATTATATTGCAATATAAATGAACGTTTATATATTGAAAAATCCTCATCAGTAGTTTTTTTAATCAACTGTATTAGTAATGAATACATCATCTCGCAAATTATCTAATTGAACCAGTGATGTGTACCTGAAATTTCACTTAGTCGTAATATTAAATATTAGTTTAATAATAAGTTATATTTATTACTAAGTTGTGTCGCTCATGGACATTTACTTTTATTGAAATAAGTAAAATAATTCACATTGTTTGGTAATTAACATTTTTATATTTTTTTAATTCATAACATTTGAAAATGTACGAAAAATTAACTCAAAATTCCTAAGTGATAATTAAAAAAGTATTAATTATCAATTATTAGGAGACTGAAAAAATGAATTAATACATCTTTTGATAAACGCTAATATACATTAATCAGTAATTCTGTAATTGATCGTACATTTGCTTGGTAAACTATTTGCAGTGTATAATAACAATATTATAAAAAAAATATTTTATGAGAAAAATTATTAATTTCGTATCACATAAGACATATCATGTTTATTACTATATTTTTGAATTTTTGTGCATTCCACAATTGACTTTTATTATTACTAGTTACTATCATAATGGTCTTAGACAAAATGCATTCACAGTGTTAAAAAATATTTCATTTAGAGATACCCGTCATGCCACGGTTTAACAATGGAACCGTTATTTTAGATGCAAATCATCTTCGACTGACTATTGTCGCAACAATTGCCTGGAATATCACAATAAAATAAAAATTTAATTTGAATTAAAATCCTATATAATAGCCTGTTATCATGTCTGAGGAATTAATTGTCTTCAAGTTGAGCACCATCGATTCCCCGTCTGTACTTTGTTTTATTAACTTTATTATTTTGTGTTTTTGTTATATAGCATTTATAAAATAATGTATACAGTATATATAAAATATGAATATATAATTTTTCATTTAATTTTCATTCAACATACATTCTTTAAAATTCTATTAATATTTTACGGCATTTCTCGAGTTTAGTTGCAATATTTTTTCTTGAAATTATTCAAACGTGCTTTCAAATTTCCTTAGACATTTCTTTTCAAGAGAAATATGCAATATCAAATCATATTTTCTATTATATAATTGAACATTGGTAATTCCATTTATTTCTATTAATTTTATTTGGTAAAATATTTATTTCGATATATTAATCTGTAATTAGAATTTTACTTGTTTTATACACTTAAAATTAAGTAACAATATTATCTAAAATTAAATAGTTTTTATATTACATATATAATAGATATAAATAATAAGTACTCATTTAATATTTTGATATATTACCTATTCATACAGAATACAAATATACATCCCTTTGTTGTAAAAAACAAATTTTACATTTAAAGTAATATATTCAGAAAAATGTATTTCTAACGCATTACAACGAGACTAAAAGATTTTACATGAACAACATGTATACGCCATGCATATTTTGTTGAGTCATTACAGAATCTGTTGATTTGGCATTACATTAACACTGATTTAAAATTATTTGATGGAAGTGCGATATTTTAATCTCATAAATTTAACATTATTTAATTTTACTTATCCGTTGCTTATTTAGAATAAAAAAAGCTTGTTGATTTCATTAAACAATCTATTACAAAATATTTTGAGTTAAATATAAGTTATTTTATATTTATATAATAAATATACTAGAAACAGATCTCAAAACAAAAAAAAAGAGCAAGCATGTCAGCCAACAAGTGAACGTATAACGAGTAATATAAATCAATTAATATAGTGCATTGAATTTTGTAATTCGTGAATTACAAAATTAAAAAAAAAATACATTAATTATTCCTTCACTGATATAGAATATCGTCTTAATTTAATACTGACACTTAAGTTGAGTTTGCATTATATTTATCTATTATTTTTCAAAACGTGATAATCCCAAACAAGTATTGGATAGAATTAATATTTTGAAAAATATCAATCTTTTTATTCTATCTCATTTCAAACTTTTAATTTTCAAGTCATGAGTTTAAAGCTTTGCTGAAGTTAATGAGACATGTTTTTTGAAAATCATCTTTTTTGGAATCTTTGATTCTAATGTTGGATTAATATTTGTTGCGGACATGCCATCCTTGTTAACTAATATTGAATCAATATTTTTTACGAATTTGTTTTATTTTGTAGATTAATATTAAATGATTTATTGATATTGACTCAACATTAAATGCTAATACTGAGTGGCATTGGGACGACATTTGAATTTATCTCGAAAAAAATTGTTTATTATATTGATTTAATATCAGAAACTTATATCGGACTAAAAGAAAACACTATTATACTGCAATGTTGTGTCAATACTCTTTCCCATTAATGGGTGAAGCTTAATTCTTTATGACAATATCAGTAAGTAATCGGTTTATCGTATGGATACAGTTCATTTGGCTTAAACTAATGGTTGAAAAATATTTTAAAAAATTGCAGGCATTATGAAAAGTCAATTTTGAAATGATGAAAAAGCATGTAATAATAAAACAAATGTTATTCTGTAAATATTTATGTATAACAATATTTGTCATTAAATAATCAATCTCAACTAAATAATTAATGTAATATACTTATAATCTGAAAAATAATGTTGCAGTAGTTAACAAGGATAAGTTTTGCTTGACGAAACGAATCACTTTCAAGATTATGACATTTATACCGATAAAGCAATACTTACAATTTCATCAAAAGTATGAAACTCTATCAGAATTGGAATTTTTAACCCGCTCTAAGATATAATTCGTTGATTTTATAAACTTATTTACATTTGTTTTTAGATTTTTCAGATATTTTCTTTTCATTTATTCATATTTACTTATAATTATTTCATTATTTGAAAAAAAAAAAAAGAAAATATCAAAAGAACAACATCCGTAATTTGGTGTCAAAAATCAACACATGTTACTTTTCATCCGTATGGGGTACCAATCTTGTATATTTACAATAAGTTTGAATAACAAATTCCGGCAATAAAAATTTCACTTGAACATTTATACAAAAACAATGAAGATAACGAAAGAACAATTTTTCATGCGAATAAGGAACTTGAGAGTTCACAACTCAATCTGTTGTTTCTGTAACGATATAAATCGATCAATAATATAACAATAACAGTAATCGCCGCCTTCTTTGTCAGAGATTCATTTCAAACCCCGATTCAGTAGCACATTCGACTGCGTTGTATTTTAATGACACATAATGAGCGACTGTTTCATTATTAGAAATTCCAGAGCGCCTGATACGGTGTGCCTGCATTGTAACCATTGCTGACTGCAGAGTCCGTGATACGTGAAACTGTGGAGCGCAAACAGGGAAGTGCATTAGTGTGTTCGCCCACACGCTCGTACCTGCACGTACAGGTTTCGTCTGGTGTGCGAATATTTATTACGTATATATTTTCGCCTACTAACGACAGGTACGAGGACCGCAGGGGAGGATTTCAAGTACCTTGTTTCGGATTCTCTGCATGGCGTGTCGTTTCTTTGTCTTCTATTTGCACGTATTTTTAGGACCAAGTAAAATTCAAAGCTATTTTTTCACGAGATAAGATCCTGGTGTATATTGAAAAAGGTGTTGAAATTATGATAGTACTTTGACTAAGATTCCATAGTTCGTTTTATCAAAGGATAATGAGGCGGAATTTTAATTCAATCAACTGACTGATTCAAATAAAAGTATCAGGTCTTAAAATTGCAATGAAATATTTAATTTTAACAAACAAGTTGTTGTATTGTGTTTTAATAGCCTGAAAATGATATTACGAGAAAAATGGAATTTTACGATTTTATTCTTTCATATCTCAGATTAGGTTATATCATAACACTGACAAATGCTAATGTTATTTTTTAGGATACGTAATAACACATTGAGCGCAAACATTTTGCTCAACGTGCTATCACAAGAATGATTATCATCTATTTAGACTACTTGATTTGTTATTATAGTTGATCAATTATAGGTTGTTTCGAATGCATGATTATTCTAAACCTTATATCATTCAATTGTAGAGGTAAATTGACTTTGTGAATCAGTAAAATGTTTAATTGAAAAAAGTGTGGCAAAAGTTATCATATATCAATATTGATTAGTCTATAATCAATTTACCTGTTTGTAGTAAAGTTTTGAATGATCGAGTGGGGCTCTTGCGCTGTATTGAACAGGCTGAGAAAATTATTTGATAATCCGAGCCACAACCACATTGGGTTGATCGCTTTTGATAACCGTTTTAAGCTTTCCTGGCGAGATCCGGTTGGTTTGGTGCATCAGTTTAATTTAAGTATTGTTACAATTGTTAGTTCCCAAACAATGTCAGCTTCATTTATTTTCTATATTTTTGGTTTGTTTTTTTACTATCATTGTTAAATTATTTATACTTCAGAAACCGTAAAAGACCACAGATAGATCATCGGCTTAAACGAGAACCTCATTGTGGTTCGTTTAGAATGGATCATGTTAGTACTTTGACAGATCGCCAGCAAACATCAAAATACCAATTCGGAATTCAAATAAGTTTTGTTTCCTTTATTTCAGATAATCACTGATAAATCTTATTATAATCTTTGAATTAAAATTTGTATATATATATTAATTCATTTTGTAATAAAATCAGTTGAAATTTGAACATAGATTTTAGTCTTACAAAAAAAACCTTTACCGTTGCTCATTGCTTGATAATATAATTAATTGATATATAATTGATAATCTAATTGTTTCATAATTAAATTACTGAGCTTTCGAGCATCATTCTTAATTGAATAATAGGGATAAACAGGGCTAAACTCATTAAAATTGTGGTCCAGGTAGCCCTCCTACAACACAGCATCTTATAACACGGTTTCGCTATAACACGATTCATAAATTGCGGAAACCCTCCCACAACACGGTGTCCTATAACACGGTTTCGCTGTTTTGTTGCTTTTGCTAGAAAATTATATATATACATACACATTTACATTTTTAATAAAAATAAGTTGTTTATGTAAAATTAAAAATAATTTGTTTTTAATAAATTTTCGGAACGTAACCTCCCTTTTTGAACTGGCTCTGGGTCTCGTACAATACGGTTTCACACAACACGGCACTTTCTAGGCACTTATCTACGGTGTTATAAATGCGCTACCTGTATGCCGTACAAAATGAAAAATATTACTTCCATCGAAAACATTTTGTCATTTATTTAGATATTACAAAAGATTTAAATTAAAATAAATTAAAATAAAACTTGTATAAATATCTTTAATCATATTTGAATAGTACATTACATACATATATACTATTTTTAATGCAGTTGAATTAGAATTTATTATGCACTAATGTAAAGATTTAACGTGTGATATATGAATACAACAGTCTGAATAGTCATTATTACTATTGTTGTTGTTATTAATAGTAGTATATATCCGTTTGCAATACGTTTAAATACTTATTACACAACATTAATTTGTTTTGTGCATTATCTTTCAAATATCGACTGATGGTACAGCAGGATGCAGTTTAAGGAAACACAGTTAAGTTCGTTGTTCCAAACGATGTAATTGAATAAAATGAATAATGTATTGGTTCGAAATATGAGCTTGTCGAGTCATAATGTGTAATTTGTATTATGCCTTGGAAATAAATCATTGTAGACACGCCTTAAATGTGGCATTGAACTTCAAAGTATAAAGCAAAGTACAGAGCAAAAATCCCAAACAAACATTTGTCTGAAATAAATTAATGCAAACGTAACCCTCCAATTTTCCAATAATTTCTAAATATGTAATTAAAATCACATTTCCTTTCATCGGAGAGTGATGTATAAAGCGAATTTACATACAGCTTTCGGTAAAAACTGTTAATAACGACTAAAACAACGATCGGATTTATTTTTTCGCCATTCATCTTTGTTCTTATCGGAAGTTGCATCCCGATACGGACCGTTTAAATGAAATGTAGGAGTTAATCTCAGACTCGTGAGCACGTTGATGAAAAACTGGCGAATACTACCAACGAGTTTGTAAACGTGTCGCAAGCGCATGAATATGTCTGACGCCATGCGTTACCCTCGTGCCTGTGACTGAGCCTACACAAAAATCAAAGCGTGCTTAAAAATAAATCAACGCGTGTCCCTAAGTTTTTTAAGAGAACAAAAAATCGCTTCATCGCTTTTGTTGTCTTCGTTCAACTTGATGTAAATTGATGCAGAAAATTTGTGTGTGCTCGTTTGATGCGAGAAGTTATTATATACTATAAAAAGATTTCTTCAATTAGAATATACGTGTATTACAATTCATTGGTGAATCAAATATTATAACTTCATACATGAATTATGAAGCGATAGTTCAAGTGAAATTAGTTATTCTAATAAAAACATCACACTTTGCTGCTATTTTTAATGCCGTAAGACTGTAGTATTTTAAATTTACATATAAATTCAAAAACATACATGGTCAGATTGTGAATTCATGTATGTTAACATTTTCTATAAATTAAAAAATATGTATATACATATAGCCAGTAATATACAAATTTCGAGAAATATATAGTCTATTTTCACTCGGGTAATAATTTATCTTTACAATATGCTGTAAATTAATTGTATAAGTTACGAAATATATTTAGTTGGTTGTATATTTAAATGATCTTTATTGTATAGCACCTAAAAATGAGAAACATTGGAGAATATTTTAAAACACGTAAAATCATTAAAAATAATTAAATAAAAAATTATACAAAAAAATGATTACATTATTTTATAATGATGCAGTTAAATTTTAAATCGAGAAAAAGAGCACGATTATATGCATTGTTGCAAATATTTGGTTAATTTGATATTACTGTATATTAAACAATATCAATTCATAAAGAGTCATCAATTGTAAGATTAGCAACAACAACAACAATAATAATAATAATAAATAATATCAATAACTACAATAAGAATAATATGTATAGCAAACATTGAAATGCAAATTAAAAATTACATATTCCATAATTTATGATAAGCATTCATATATAAAAATGCAATCAATTCACGCTGCCCAAATAAATATGTAAAGTGTAAACAATGGTCTATATGTATATAATACCATTTTATTTCATTTTAATATAATAAAATTTGAAATGATAATTTATATCTTACTTCCTTTACACAATAATATCATTTATACTATTTTTATTTATTCATTATTCATTATAACTACTAATACATATTAATATGAAATGAATACATACATTTGCATAAAATAAAAATAATATAAAAAGATAACACGAATTTCATTAACATTGTCTTAAAACATTTTGAAAATGGTTTCTTCATATCAATAAAATAATGTTCACTAACTTTATACAAAGTCTAAAGTAAAATTAACCTAACTAAATAAATATAAATGTGAAAATTAACTAAAAATATTGATTTTAAAACCGTAAAATATTCAAAGATTGTTTATTACACTTTTATAATGGTTTTCGAATAAGTTATATAAAGATTAAAAATTAATAATTGCATTATTTTTAAAATGCTATGATCATGTTTATTACAATTTATTATACGTATAATTGGATTGTTTCTGTCCATTTTCAATTCATATAGATAAGACTTATTGGAGAAACTCAACAGTATTATCTAATGTATTATTTTCTTATTTGGTTTTTTTAAAAGAAAATGAGAATGATAATGCATCGACTATTTCCAGTCCATTTACTGCAGTTCCATTGACATTGAACTGTGAAAAGCGATGGGAATGCTTATTTAACGGAAAAGGTTTTTCCCTTAATTGGACTGACCCTTCGCCACGTTCATTCACCGAGCGACAAAAAAGAGGGACGTGAAATTCAAAAGCAGCCATTTTGTTGGATTGAACTCCGGGTCTATC
>JABFOX010001677.1:0-12543 GCA_022817665.1 Axea sp. ZL-2020
AAAACATTTATCACATAAATTACAAGTTTCATGATGGTTCTTTTAACTTTTTACGATGAAGGTTATCCAGAAGTACAACACCATAATTATTAACTTCAATTTAAATTAATAAGAGTAATTTGAATCAGATAGAAAGAGAGGATTTAAAAAATAATCAATGTTGCCAAACACAAAAATGGAATATAAGAATCATTAGTTTTTTGTAGGTTCATCCGATTGAATTAGTTCTCAAGTGATGAAGGACATCAGCTTATATTTAATATAATATTTTATATTAATATTTGGCGTATTGATTTTAATTGATTCAGAGATTTACTTATACATTTAACGGCAGCTCTACGTACTCAAAAGAATGTCTTTAGTACACAGGGTAATTTCGTGATCATAAAAGTTTGTGGTCAATACATTAGTCGTATTTTGCTGAAGAATATAATGGATTCAAAGTTTTTTCAAAGAACAGTGAATCGAGTGATATTTGAGATTAAGCCAATATGATTATTGAATAATTTGGATGGATTTATATAATCAACCTAACAAAAGAATTTTTTTTATGAAACTAGATTGGAATGGAGATTTATATTTGATTTTTATGTGGTTCGAAAATAGAATTATTACGAACAAAACTTGGAATAAAATCTTTTACCAGGTCAATGATTAGGTTCTGGTTTTATTAGGCGGTATTTTTAATTTTGTTTAGATAAGTTACTTCAAGTCTTTGGTATTAAAGGAATTGTTTAAATATACAACTCTATAGCTGAGTTGTAATTTTATTTAAGTAGTCCTCATATTGTATAAATTTTGCTGAAATGAATTTGTGATATATAATTGATAGAGAATTAAGTATTACATTTTATAACAGGTTTTTCGTACTAGTTTTCTATTACAAATTTATTTACTTACACACTTGCATGAAAGTAGCTTCTTTCGCAGTTGAAAAATGGGGAAAATCAGCTAGGCAGAAGCAGGGTAGAAACAATGTGACGATACGACAATATGAAGTAATTAGAATCAGACCTGGAAAATAATTAGTGTAATGTCGAGCATTCTAGTTCATGCACTATCATATGGGTTACTTTTTCATCCCTCGCTGTTGCCTGTTGCTAATTTTCTTGGAATTTAGTCTCGTTTTTTCTCACTTATTAAATAATAAAGAACCTACTTAATTTGCACTGTCGCTCGTTGATAATCACGGTCATTTGTTCGTGAATGGACCAATAATATCCTGAAGCAAATGGTTAAGAATAATTATGGAACAAAACGTATTTCTTTTCGAACTATTCATTTTTAATTTTAATTAAAATGATTTTATTAGAAGTCATGAAACGTCCGGCTATTCGGGAGTTGTTTGGTCCTTAAACAAATACGATATACGGCGTTAAACTGCATAATAAATTTAAATCCGACCGTGTTCACATAAGAGCTTCACATAATTGCGGAATTTATTTCTTACGGCCATAAGGTATATGCGTTCGTAATATCTTGGTATATTTTATTAAACGTTAAATAGGGAAGGGCTAGCTAAAACCGGCCACTTAAACAATTTTTTAAATAATTAATTTAATATAATATAAAATAATGGTTTATTTACACGAACAAAAAAATAACATACTTTGGTTATAAAACTTATGAAGTCTCAGGCGCTACACAATATCCCATTATTTGAAAACCTAATTGTTTTTGAATAATAAAATAATAAAATTGTTTTGAATATGTATTTAAACTAATAAAATAAGTGTTCCCAAATTAGAAGTTAAAAAAGAACAAATAAATTTTAACTTTAAATATACTACTAATTGTTTTCATTCTTTTCCATTCTAATTTGAACAGCCATGAAAACAGTTCCACATTATTTAATTTTGATAATTGATCATGGCAAAAATGATGTATTAAATTAAAATTTCTCAATTTATAAGATTTAGTTATTTTAACATTTGCGGCATTGATGTTAGTTTATTTCTTAGGAAATAAATTAAATACGCTACTTCATTAAAAATATGTCTTTTAACAATTACGACATATTTAACTAAAAAAATACTTTTAAAATGTTTATATTTTATATATACTTTGTGATGCTTATTCAAAAGAAAAACAAACTTCGAGATTTTGATTTGAAAAGATCAACATATTATAATTATTAATATATTTTCTGGTTGAGGTATTCTGATTCTGAGTATTTTTAACTATCTAACGAATTTCATATAAAAGTTAAATATAAAAATGTAACATTAAATTAAAAAAAGAGTACAAGTCAAGAGTATAACTTTTAATTACGTAAACTCCGAATATAATGCTGTACATGGTCATTGAAATATTTTGAATTAAAAACCCGACATTTCCGTTGAATGGTATATTTAACATTGATTTTTTCCAATTTGTGAATATTATGAAAACTTATTAAAAATTTATATGACAAAATGACATTATATTATAATAATAAAAGTCATGTATGTATATAATCCCATTTATTCGTAAAATTAAATATTCAGGACTATCCAATATTTCCCTAGTTCATTAATGTGACTCAAATTAATTAATAAAAAAATGAAACAATTATTGAAGTAATTGTAATTTTGAGTTTTATTATATTGCTGAAAAATAAAATCTTTGACATCCTTTTTTTAAAATTTTCATTCACTTTAAATATTAATTCATCAAAATTAAAATATATATATATATGTAAGAATTCTAAGATACCAAATTATTCAGATACTTTAATCATGATATGTTAATATTTGAATACAGATTTAGTGAAGATAAATTGATCTATTTAAACATATAATTAAATTAATTTAGTTATTTTTGTAACATGCATATTAAATAAATTTAATTGACTGTGATTATTTAATCACAGTATTTAATCACATAAATGTATAAATCAGTTTGTGCATTCTTTATAAAATAAACAATTCATTATTCAATAAGAATCCTATCTCTGACATAACAATTATTTATCTATAAGTTAAACCGTAAACAACTACATAATATATAAAGATTTTATTATGTTATATAGAAATGTACAATGTATTTACAAAAGTAGTCGATACATATATACATATACAGAGGGAATATTATTATACAAAAACTTTGCACTTGGATATAATTAAATTTTAATTTTATAAACACGTTGTACTTTGACGTGGATAAAAAAACTGTCTACTTAAAAGACCTATCCTCATATGTCTACATATTCAACCACAAATGCATGACATAATTCGAAAGATATATTTCTGCACCACGTGTAAGAGACTTAGAGGAATTTAACGACAAGACGAAAAGAGAAAGAGACAGAGAGAATCGCGACGACTTGCTCGTTCAGGTTAATTACCTCAAGTTAAGTCATCCACTACTCCCGTGATCAAAATAGAATATGCAATTGGCTTAAATATATTCACGAATATTTCATTCCAATCAAACCGCATTAAATTGTCGTTGTATTTTATTAAAACGAATAAATGTATTTCCAGTCGCTTACATTTTAATGGAAATCAAACTGAAAGAAAGTTTCATAATATATTGATAATAAATGTCTTTAATAACATCAAAGTGTTAATAATACAGTATTTAATCTATTCATTCAGAAAATGAAGGAAATCATTCAGTGTTATAGCTAAATCCACAAGCTTCTATTTAACGAACTGTTCAGAAATTTTGAATCTTAATATATCAAAACATTTCATAGTAGATTATTATTATTATTATTGCAATTTTTATCATTTATAAGAAAATTATCAATTTGTTTATTATAAATTATTGTAAATTTACTTATATTGGCATTTACATAAAGTGCATTAATATACTTTATTAAATGTGCAGGGTTGTATTTTATTATTTTAGTTTTTACTCCCTCAATATTCAAGCAATCAATTTATAAAAATATTATATTTCTAACTTATTTTTGAATTTAGTAATGTAAGTTTATACATATAATACACAATATTCAAACAAATTAAACTAGACATTTTATTAATTTTATATATAAATCAATCACTGAAAAATATTCTTCGTTATTTATGCAACAGTAACATTTTACATTAAAAAAAGCATGTATCAGTTTATTCTTTGTTTTATTTTTTATTAGTTTGTTTTTCAACAACGTAATCCCAGAGGAATAAGATGGATATATGCACCTATAAAATGTAAAAATATCTTAATGTATGCAACTTGTTTCATAATAAAAAAAATGAATAATTTTTATAGATAATAAAGTATTCAATGTTCTTTAATATGTTGCTCCTCAGAGTTTGTACTTTAAAAAAAAATAGTAAGTTTATTTTTTCAATATAATGTGTAAGTTGAACAAAACTTTCATGTAATAACGTAGTTTAATAGCATAAATAGAATTTTGATCTCGTCAAGAAGAAAAGACGGTGGCGCTACGTCAAAAGCGGCTTGTATTCGCAATAAGAGTATTCGTGACATAATTTCGACTAATCTATTTCTGTGTGAGCAAAGAGTCGGCACAAAACGAAACCAAAAGCGCCGTGGAATTCAGCTAAACCAAGCATCCTCCAATTCGGTGGCTCGACTTTCTGCCGACGTTGATGCGCCACGTTTCCGCGTTTTCTTTGCGCAACACCTGCCTGCCGTGTTCCTCTCACAAGATGCATTCCTTCTCTCTCGCCCACTTTTATCCGATACGCTATTTCGCTCTTTTCCTGTAACGTGTAGTAAGCTTAAACTAAAAAAGTTCAGAGTCAATAACCCGTGTTGTTCGTATGTGTACGCCCACAAATTACTTTTTGCTGACTCATTTCATTTGCATAATTACTATTATGCAATATCTCTTTCTTTCTTTCTTTCCTTAACTCAATTTTAAAATGAAATTATTTATGGAATTATATAAAATGAATTAATAAAGATTTGTAATAAAACAGTCGATTAAAATACTAAATTCGTTGTTTTTCCATAAAATTGTTTAATTAATTTAATACTAAATAATAATGGAAAGATTAAAATTAATTAAAATGTGTCAAAATTAATCAATTTTGAGTTAGTATACATAGAATACAAAAATGCGAGGATACATAAAATCACTATGTATGTGATCACAAATATTGTATTAATTTTTGTTTAAATAATATGTAATAAGAAAAGTTTACTGAACAACGGGTAGATAAATATTGAACATCATTGACTCAATGTAAAAGCAACGGTAACAGTTATTGGCAGGCCACTAGTACACAGTAAATCAAAACCACATTGTTCGAAGTCGTAATTTGCGTAGACGAGTGGAATATGTATGACTGACATATTATATCGTAAAACGTATGCTTGTAGAATGAAAAATACAACAGCAATATTAAATTTATTAGATTTTTCGTGCGACGACAGAAAAAAAATCATTTAATACATTAATGTTTTCAATTTATTGTGTAAATAGTGCATATATTTAATTGAAAAATGGTTTATTCATTTTATGTAATATTATACGTGGCTCCAATAAATTCTGTTAATTATATGCAACAGTGAATTTATAAATTCACATTGTCACTATAAAATATAATTTATTGACATTTGTGAAATAAAATGTAATTTTGATAAGTTAAAGGTATATTTTCTATAAAATATTAACAGTTTATTATTCACGTATTAATAAACGTATTAAAAATATAACATATTATAACACATATAAAGGAATAACATATGCACATTAAAATATAAGTATAACCTATTATATATATTATTCACGTATATATCACCATAATACTAAAATTATTTAAAGCAAATTTCTTATGTTTAATTTTAATGATTAGTAATATAATATGTAACAGAATTAATGGAATGTAAGAATATATTTTAATGAATAATTCTGTAGTAAAAATTTAATTACAGATTACTAAAAATAGTATCGAATAAATATAATATACAATAAATTATAATATTATTTATATTTAGTTTTACAAGTATTTAAAACGTTGCACAAAGAATATTAACATTAATGACGGATATCTTGATAATGAAGTTTGAAAACATAAATACAATACAATTGCAAAGCGAATACTAAATATTTGAAAATATCAGTATACAATATAATAATGTTTTATAAGAAAATAATTTATGATATTTTCAGTTTAAAAGTTTATGTTTCATAAAATTCTGCTTATATGTAAATATTTTGCATTACATAAGAAATTCTGCACTGCGTTATATTTCTCAACGTATAGGCTATTTAAATTTACAATTTTTATGTAAAATATTTTATTTTCCGCAACTTTTAAGCAAATTTTACATATATTATGGTACAATCCAATATTACTTCTTGACATTTCTAAGTAAATCATTCGTTAAACACAGCTGCATATGCAATTCATAATTCTATCGCGTTAGCGTAATTTGGTGACAAAAATTTTACATTAAAATAATAATTCTTAGTCAAATTATCTTCTCAGCAAAGCTGATTAAACACAGTTATAATTTTTACGTAATTTTGATAGTTTGAAGGTTTTTTTATAAACGTAAACTAACTGTTTGGTGTACAAACGTATATATCAGTTATCAGAACATTCTTGTTTCATTTGTATTTAATATATGACCATCGGATTTTCATGAAAAGTAGTAAACCTTTTAACAAACAAAACAAACTTACAATATGATTATATTATTTAGATAATTATAATTATATGTTTAGTTGCAAGAATAACAATCACATATATCTTTAAACACATACGACTTAAAAATATTAATAGTAATAATATAAATGCGGTTATTCCAACTGGAAAATTATTTGAATGTTTAAAAGAGAAGATTTAAGACATCACGGTAAACAGAATCAAATAATAACAAAATTGAAAATCCAATTATGAAAATAAAATGTCATAAAATGTAATTTGCTAAAAAGACCCAATTTGTAAATAATCGGAATTTCTTAACGAGTAGTTGTTTTACCCTAAACATTAAAGTGATTCTTGATGCAAAATATAAATAAAAATGGTTGTTATTTACATGTAAAATTAGATTACAATAATCTAATTTTTCTCATAGAAAGTAAACTGCTAATTGTTTAATTATATAAATGTGTCCAGGTATGTGCAAATCATGTTTTAATTTTGTTGTTATTATGCACTTATATTAGTGTTAATAAATGTTCTCACGGATCTTATTTATATTATAACTTCCTTTAATTAAAGATGAATTCATTCGCGACAGAATAAGAATGAAGAATTAATTTATCTGCATGTCATAATAAAATACTGTTAACATTATTCAATATAAGAGATCATCTAAGATTTGGTGTATCATCGATTGTGTAATAGCAGAAATTTCTCCGAGGCTGGAACTTTGATTGTCTCGAAACAAGATCGAGCGTAGAAAGTGCATTGAGAAAGCGAGCGGGTGCATAAATGCGACGATAAATTATTGCCGCGTGCTTGTATATCCCCTTATAACGTGTACACGCCGCAACTGGAGTTATTTGTTAGTCGCAGGATTAGCTCACGATGGATAGAACTCGTTATCGTCGAAAGATGGAGGAGTGTAAAGTATATTGAAAACAATCCCTTACTGAATCGCATTACTTGCTGCTATGCTTACCGTGCCACAAATGTCACGGAAATCGCATCCTGAGTATTCGTAATTTCATGCCTAACTCCTAAGTGAAAACTTAGAAAGTGCTTTTTTAATAGAGAATCAATAATGTTACATTTGTTAAGTACCAAGGAAAATAATCAGCAGAACAGAACATGACAGTTAAGTGGCTCTGTGAATAAAGATTGAGCTAGAGTACTAGCAAAAAATCAAAAATGATAATAATGTGTGGCCAACATTTACAGAAATAAAATGCTGAGTTCGTGAAGAAATTAAATAAAATCCGTAAGATGTTTTTTTACTTTGTTATACAATGAATATTGCATTTTTATATTTTAACAATTAATTTGTTGCAAAAAAAAAATAAAAATTAATACAAGATTTCTAAACTGTAATTACAAATTCCTCAATTTTAAGTATTTTTGTAGAAAATATGCAATTATGAAAGACTTGTTTTTTGAACTGTTCTATATATAAATAAAATGTATTTAATCTAATCAGTATTCTCGTACAGCGATTGAATTTTAAAATTACTTTCTTATGGGTGTTGAATGACGCATAGCATTTGCTTAGTATCTATTATTAAAAAAGGATTGAATGTCAATTATAAAATACAAATACGAGTACAATTAATAATAATAGTAGCACGAAAACAAAAACAAAGAACGTTTATATAAAATTGTATGTATAATTACAAAATAACAATTGTAATCAGTTTTTTGTTTGGAAACGTTTTTTATTGCAATTTGTTGGTAATGCAGCTATTGGTCAATTATAACTTATAATTGTTTGCAGTTGTTTGGTTCAATAAACACATTGTTTGTATAATTTTGCAAAAGAGAAGAATGTACAATTTATTCTGTCACAATCAATTTTCTGTTTAATCATTTTTTTCTGCGAGTTATTGTTATTGTTTATATTTATTATTGAACATTTCACCGATATTTTTCACTTTATATGATTGATGTTGTTTTGTACTAAAAAATATATAATAAATACTATAATTATAAATTAAAATTGTAGTTATAATGATTGTGAAAATTGTTCTTCGCCATCTTTATTCGTATCAGTTTAAATATAACTTGTAATAAATTAAAACTGAGTATCTGATTACGATTCTTTATTTTTCGAGTTTAATTTTACTGTGCATCGTGCTTTTCAAACAGGTATTTAATTGATTATATGCACCATGCAGTAAAACAGGTATTGCAAAATTCCATGTTGCTTGTTGGATAGACAAAAGTTCTCATTTTAACAATAAGTTTATTAGTTCTTATAAAATATTAAATGAAAATTACATATAAATTATAAATAATTTTTGAATGTAATATAACATTTCATTTTGATAGATGTAATCACATTTTATATAGTATAAATATAACAAAATAAAAAAAAAGTTATTTTTTTTATTTTGTGTTACACTGAATAACCTAAATTTTAATTTGTGAAATGCAAAATTGTATGATAAATTAAATTTTTATTTATAGAAAGTAAAAGAAATGAATTCATAAGGGCGTTTCCTTGGCTGACGAGTCACAGTCGAAATACCAGCACGTAACGACACTAGAAGCACACTCGCACACTGCACTTTGCACGATTCCTTGCTATGAAACAGTGTACAGATAGACGGATAGACGAATGCGAGTATGGAATACGAATGCGTTGACCCAAGCGAATATATGCATTGCGTGATTCTTCCTTATAAACTAGGGGTATTAAATGCTTTTAAGACGCCTTTATACTTCTCGTCAAGGATATGCGTTTCATACATTTTTGTGGACACAACTGCATTTTCTAATCTAAGTTGAACAGTCGATACCGTTGCTTTTCAAATCATACTCATTATACTTATTTAAATAATATGTACGTTAAAAGTTTATACTCAATTAAGCAGACTTATTTTAATTAAGTTATTTTACAAATCGATTTTGTAAATAAATTGGTGCAAATTGGTGCTATAAGCAATAACATATATGATATATTTGCATGACTGTATCGAATATTTATAAATTTGTGTTTAATTATTTAACGTTCAAACTCCATCCTTTTAAATTATTAAACTTTTGGTCACCTTTTGTAATATTTCGCAAAAAAATGCAGTACTCTGACGTAATTATATGACTTATTTTTCAGATAATAAAGTTTAAGCAAAATATATTCTGTTTCTTATTCAAATAATTTGTGAAAAGCTGTAACACTTGATAATTAGTACATCAATGTTAGTGCAGTTGTGGTAATTTGTTCCGTTTAAGTATTAAAACGAAATGGATCTGAATTGTTTATTACAGTGGTATTATTAAGACAATGAATTTTCAAGCTTAGCTTCGCAATTACCCAACTTGTTAAAGTGTAACAACATACTAAAAAAAAGGAGCTATTTACGTAATACCATTGCATGTGAGTGCGAGTGTCAATGTGGTAGCAGTTTAAACTCTTCGTGAAACAATACAATTTGAATTGTATTTTTCCTTCAAACTATAGACTTTAATTTTCCAGATATTAACAGTGGAGCTAGTGGTTTCTTTGAAAGGCATTTTTACAATTTTGTATCTTGTAAACTACAGAAATAACATTATTTCAATAACATGAATTGAATCAAACACACTTTTAAATAATTGAAGGAAAGATTTAGTTCTATTAATTAAATTTTTATTGCGAATTAAATTTTCGTACTTTAAATCTTTATTTTCTCATAATAATTTACGATAAAAAGTTCTGTCGGTAAATAACTTACTAAAAAACTTTCGAAGTTTTTTATTACAGATTTCAGTTCATATACAATTAAAATAATTTTTCATGATGTATCTTTTTTTATTTACATTATTCAACGTTTGATTAACAACGATTAATAATTACTTGTTTTGCATGCGTAATAAAAATTTTTGTCCAGATAATTATTCCTGAAGAAAGTAATTTAAGTATTAAATATAAAATGTCAAAATGTAATACTAAAAAATGAATGTACCATATTTCCAAGAAGTAAACATTTTTATAGTAATTTTTGTATGTTTTACACTTTACACATTAATCTTATATTTAAAACTTACTTTATACGCATTTATTTAAAACTGGTATATACATTATATTAAAATGAATGAGATGCATCATTTTAACCTATTTATACATTTTTGTACAGCACTAATCTGTTTAACCTTTCAAATTATATAAAATAATCCTTACATCCGTTGGTCGAAATCATAATTCATTTGAGAGCTACATCTTTACGATATCAAATGATTCCTTAACATAGAGAGGTTTATGTCGTAAAATGCAGAAACCTACCTTGGATTTCAGTTAAATACTTCGCATAATTGACGCGATAAGTTATGCATTGCGTGTCGCAGCTGCGAAATACAAGCCACAATATTACTTTGACTTGTAATACATGGTCTAGTAAGAAGACGTTACCTTACGTTACCTTGTGCTGTACGTAAAAAGTATTAAAGAAAATAAAAGCATGCAACACATAAACAATTTAATGTTTATGATTGTAGTAAAGGCAACATAATTTTTGTTTAACACATATTATTATTAATACTAAATTATTAACTATCTTAAAGCGGCACATTCTTGTACAAAGCGAACAAAATTAATTAATTTCCTTCCATTTAATGTCTGATATTGTATATTAAATAAAATTATATTTTTACGAATATGTACACAATGTTAATGTAAAAAGTTATTTTAAAAGGAAACAAATTGATTTACAAAAAAAAATAATATTACTTGTTGTATTGTAAATGTTAAAGATTTTTATGAAATATATATGTGATATAAAACGCAATATATAAAGTATTTGACATATTCTGAAGTAATTATCAATGAAAGCAGACGATTGTTTTCTTATTTTTATGAAAAATCATAAATTTTTATATTCGAAACCATTAAAAATCACATCTTTAAAATGTAAAATTACTAATTAAATAAGTAGATAATGTTTTATTTCTATTGTTCTGAATTCACCAGTGTTTTAATTTTCATAGATTGTATTTCAGAGAATAAATATTTATGATTTAATTATATATTATTGTTTCGTATAAGTGCACTGAGAAAAAAAGCTATTTGAAAAACAATCTATACTATTAAATATGCTAACTATTAAATGAACTTTTTTACACATTATTTTCATACCAGTAAAATATAAATTATGCTTTTATTAATAAAATAATCTTGTCTAGTGAAATTATTGGTATATGAATGATTACTATACAGTATTAGTTTTTATTATTATACAATAAATTCACCACTGAAAGGTATAAAAATCCTGTATTTTGAATCTTTTTTCATTCCAAATGATTTTCACTAGAAATTAGCACAGACATTTTATTGCCATTTATAGTCATTAGTACTTATAATTCTTTTAAATTAATATTTTATAATTACTAAAAGTTTTGATTTTTTATTAACTTTTATTGTTATCGATTTTCGTTTTGAAATTTGGATTTTCATTTATGCCCTATATGATTCAAAAATTGTTTTACTTTCTCTGTCCTATTCTGTTTGACTTCATTTTCTTGCAATGCTATATTTAAAAATAAATTAAAATCAAAAAATTCTCGAGAAAAGGTTGCAAATTTCTAAAAAATGTAAAAAGGTCCACCACCCGGTGCCGTTTATGCCGATAATAAGCCATTATTATTTCATACAGTTTTCCCACGACGGCCGTGTGTCACTGACTTTTGCCATGGCATCATCAACTCGGAAGACAATCAAATCAAGCGAGGAAATGCCGCAAGCCTGCCGTAAAAGGTTAACTATAACGGTTACGGTACTTTTTGTGTTGTTCTTTTTATTTTACACTTTAGTCTCTTGCTATCAAGCAGAGACGCAATGTCTCTATAGTGCGCTCTTACGGTTACTCAAAAAAACAAAAAACAATTTCGTTTTGCCACGCATTTGCTGTAATCACGTTCATTTTCTTGGCGAACGTATGATAACGGTTGCGTTGTTGGAAACCGATCGTTGATCGATGCCCCGTTAAAAGTAAATACAAGTTGCATTTTACATTATTTAATTTCA